>JAPYZL010164147.1:0-13068 GCA_030522825.1 Platygaster orseoliae
ATTCTAAGCATATTATATCCATACATAACATATATACATAAGTCTCTGAAATACGAAAATGGCGGTAATATTTGAATCGTTCAGTTTAAGATGTAACAAATACATTTCTAAGATCGAAAACGAAATGTCCATATATATATTTATCCGTATAACATTCCAAACATCTCATGTAATATAAATCATCTCATCATAGAATAATAATAAAAAAAAACGCAATGTCTCCTTATCGATAATAACCATTCACTCAATTCCAATACTATTACCAAAATTAAACAAATCGAGTCAAAAAAAAATATCGAATTCCAATAATAAATCCATCCCTCCTTTCCCTCAATAAATCAAAAAATAATATAATTCATCATAAAAAAAATCATATAACAAAAATGTATATGATCTAAAAATCAAAATATATATCAATCAAACAAACAAAAAGTCACAAACACAAAAAAATCGATTCCTCTTCCATCAATAAATCAAAAAATCAAATAATAAGCATAATACATAAACAAATTAACAGTTCCATCTCTCACAAAAAATCATATCACAAAAAAATATCACATAAGAAAAAAATCCATCAATTCAAAAATAAATCACAACTCCCGGCATTTCACGAAATCATAGAGAAAACAAAATTTATCTGAATTCAAGTTCCAAAAAGTGTTTTCCTTGTTGAGGCTCGCTGATTTCCAAAAAAACTCCTGATCAGACGAAACCGTCCAAAATCTAATTGGCATCAAATTGAACTCCCCTCGCGGTCCCTCGGTCTACGGCACTCCGCGGTAGTCTACGGCAGTCCACGGCAGTCTGTGTCAGTCCATAGACCGAGGGACCGCGAGGGTCCAGCGTCTCCAAAAATTAGATAATATCGAGAGAAAAATCGGGATATCCAACTCTCCCGTATAATCAATCACAGATATTCAGATATATGCATCTCCAAGTCTTCAAGAATAAATCCATGGGGAAATTCATCTCTCCCGAACTGAACTAAAAATAACGACGCTGATATAAATACAAAAAAGCACTTCCCTATCACCAATGACCAAAAAAAATCCATCACTCGACTCCGCACCTACCACACTTTCGAGTCGTGTACTCCTAAACAATGAATTCACCAAATAAACGACCAAAAACGATCGAATTGTAAAGGACAGATCTAATCCTGTTGAATTCGACATTTTCCAATATGGCTGAATATCGACCACGCATTGACTTCCAAAATAGCCTTCTTCTACATTTCGGGAAAGAAGCCTACTGCGCATGTGCGCATTACGATCGACGGTCACGCGACCAAATTGATCAATGCGTTCGAGTTACAAGAGTAAACCTATAAATCACTAATTCATGTAGTAAAATTTGACTATTTCTTCAGCTAACTTGTGGAATTCCACTAATTCGATGGTGAATCACTTACCTACTAATTGAATCAGTAAAAATTTCACTAATTAAAAATGAGAGAGTATATAGCGTTGAGTATCGGTCGAAAACAATCGATAAGCAGGCATGTATTTTCACACCTTGAACCAAATTTTTCCCCTTATATTCTCGATTAAGTTAATCCACATCATTTAAACGAAACCCAGTTTAATAATCAATTTAAGAGCTAATTGGAAAACGTGATAATTCACGTGATTGCTATGATTAATCAGTAAGATCGGGAGAAATTCAGCTTCCATGAAATCGATTCACCCAAATCATCGGCTGGAAAAAAGAACAAGTGAAGTGGCAACAGAGAATGTGAATAAATATTCTACGCAAAATAAGAATAGTAATTACTATAGTTGATGAGGTAAATTCGATTTTTCATTAGTTTAATGATTTTTTCCATTAATTTATTAGAATTATTAGAGTTTTTTAAATTAATTTAAGGGGCCCCTGCGCTAGAACCCGCATAGCTATACCACTAATTTCCTACAAGCCCAGGTAAATTAATTCTCTTGATGGTAACTGCACCAAGTCGAAAAGTATATCAATGCGAGAGCATTTCTCAAGTGATCAAGACTCAAAAACCACGTTAAATTGAGTGCTCCGAAAGCGTAACACCCACTCGCTCTTACAGACCGAGATTTGCCTTCCCTTGGCCCATTTAAAATTCCGTTTCTTGGTGATCAGTGACTCTCACAACGATGTTATTGGCGTTATTTTGAGCTACCAAATGCTCGCGATGGCGCCATATACTAATAAGTAACTGCCGGCATAATGTTGCTGAATTTTCGCAAACGACTCGAGTGCGCGAGGGCAACGAAAGTTGCAAGATAGAGGCACGTTTCGTTCGCGGCAGAGCGTCGAATGAAAAAACTTTTCGCATTTTCGTCCGCCGAAAGCACCAAGCGAAATTGATGAAATTGTAACAGTTACGAATAGTAAAGAAGTTGATGGAAACGAGGGGTCGCAGGGGGGAGGGGGGGGGTATCGAAGGTATTGAATAATTGATTGCTCCTGATAATTCCTGATGGGGGAGCTTTTTATTTTGCATATTCAACCCCCCTCTCCCCCCTCTTCTGCCCTCTGATCACGCCATTGTTTTTACTGGCACGTTTGGGAAAACCCGGAAAACACCGGAAGCGTGATGACCAAGTTTTAATTGAACATCGAATTCGAAATTCGCGCGGCACTAATTAAAAGTTGCCAGGCTATAATTGCTTTGTTTCTCCACTGAAAGCAACAACTCCCCGCCCGAGCTTTCGATTCATTCCTCTCAATTAACGCGGAGCGCATAATGCTTATCTAACATTATCGCCTTCTAAGTACACGGATTAGGCGGTAACAGTTCTAATCGAGAGTGATACTCTGAAATTTGATGCTAAGTTTTTCGTGGATATGCAGCGCGAGAGAAAATGGGGAAAAGGTTTGGAGAAAGAACGTGGTTCAGAGCAAAAGAGATATCGATTATTCCACTTGGAATCCACCTTAATGTGCTCTGCTTTACAAGATTATTTTTATTGTTTTTATAGTGCACGTTATGTAGTTTCATGATAGCTAACGATCGACAGACTTTTTGGTCACTCATGTTTGCGACAAGATGTATCAATTGTTTACACATCTTATACGCTTGAAAATGGTACAATACAGTAAATAAATAAAATTTATTAAATTAAATGTAAAAGAAGTCGCTTAAAATGTGACATAATGATGAAAGAATTTCACAAATATGCATTTTATAAATTGCTACGAGCCACATTATGCTCACGAATCTCATTTTTATTCTTCATTGATTTCTAAGATTTGACAAGATTCGAAAATGTAAAAAATGTGGATAATTTTGGACAATTTTGTACCGTTAAAGAATTTTGGAATTTTGAAAACATCAGAAATATTACAAATTTTTGACAATTTGGAAACTTTGAGAAATGTTGAAGATAATGGAATTTGAAGAAATTTGAAAACTTACAGATTTTTGACAAATTATAGAATTTTGAAAAGCATAAAACTTTTCCTAAATCCTTATGTAGTTTTCAATTTATTGAAACTTGAGTTATAAAAAAGTACAAAATTTCGTAACTTTAAAAATTCCCAAAAAAGTTTGAAAAATCTTCGCAAATTTAAGAATTTTTATAGTTTCCATATGTTTTCAATTTATAATCTGAAGTACATTGAATATGTCAGTAGTTTTAAACGATTTTAGAATTTATGAAAAATTCAAAAGTATGAAAATTTTTGGATTCCTGAAACTTTCAAATTCATATTTTTCTTAACATTATATTTTTAGTATATTTATAATTTACTTCAATTTTTAATAGTTAATTAATTCTGAATTTAAATTTTTATAAAATTTTCAATTGCGATATAAATTTAAAATACAGAATAAAAACTTCGAAAGTTCTTGACATGATGAGATTTTTGAAAAACAAAACTTTTGAAATCGTTGGATTTTTTAATTTTTGATGAATTTTCAATTTTTTTTATTGAAAACCGATAATCAACTGTTGATTTTGATTCCGAAATTTTTTATCAAAATTTATCTTCGAAATATATATCAAAATAAAAAACGTGGGAAATTTTAGAAATAATGAGATTTCAAGAAATTTTGTAATTCTAGAAATAAAAATGGTAGGAATTTTTGACATTTTGAAAAATTTTGAAAATAATGATATTTCGTAAAAATTGTTAGAAAGTTTTTTATTTTCCAAAATTTGAATTTCAAAAAACAAGAAACTTTAGAAATTGTTGTATTTTAAAACTTTTCAAATTGATTTTCGAATTTTTGATGAATTTTCAATTTTTTTTATTGACAATTAATAATCAACTGTTAATTTTAATTTTTCACATTTTTTATTCAAATTTTAAGTAAAAATATCAAAAATAAAATTTGGGAAATTTTAGAAATTTTAGAAATAATGGAATTTCAAGATTTTTAAAACTTTAGAATCGAAAATGTTGAGAATTTCTGATATTCTGAAAAATTTTGAAAAGAATGGTATTTCGTGGAAATCCTCATTCAGTTTTTTATTTTTCAAAACTTGAATTTTGAAAAACAAGAAAATTTTGAATTTTTTGATTTTCAAACTTCTGAATTTCATTTTTAAATTTTTGATGAATTTTCTTTTTTTTATTAACAATTGATAACCAACTGTTACTTATTTGATTTTAAAATTTTTTATTAAAATATGAATTTAAAATAACAAAATTAAAACTACAAAACTTAAACTAAAATTTAAAAAATTTTAAAAATGATGGAATTTCAAGAAATTTTAAAACTTTAGAATTGTAAATGTGAAGAATTTGTGAAATTTTGAAGAAATTTGAAAATAACGATATTTCGTCAAAACCCTCATACAGTTTTTAATTTTTTCAAACTTGAGTCTCAAAAAAATTGAAAATTCCGTGGTAATTTCAATATTTCTGAAAATATGAAAAAGTTTGTACGAATTCCATAATTTTTTTTTTTTCGGATATCTACAATTTTTAATCTAAAATATTGTAAAAATGTCAGTAATTATCAACGATCTTAAAACTTTAAAAAATTTCCAAAAGAATGCAATTTATGAAAATTGAAAATCTTGGTAACTGTTAGGATTTCGGAAACCTTAAAATTTGATCTTTCTAATTTCAAATTTTTTATTCTATTCTGCTGTTTACCCAGAAAATTTACTAGAATTAACAGAAAAAATTCATAAATCCCATTTCGTCACTGTTTATTCTCCTCGATCAGGGATGAAATTTCCCTTGTGTTATTTAATAATTATCTCTATTTCAATCATTGCTCTAATTGCATAATTACAATCAAGGAAGGTTACGCTGTTCAGCTGTGAATTGCGACGATATTGTTAATCGATGTTGCAAATAATTATGCGATCGCAATTCGCGCCATGTTTTTTGCGCCAATTTCTGGTTTGTATTTTTGCTGCTTAAGAGAAAAGGGTATGCATGACGTCAATGAGAATATGGTATGACGTAGAAACCACGAGGTTGCCTTGTGACCTTGCGACGAAATGATCTCTATTTAATTTCACTTTTCAATTTCTGCCTAGCTGCGTGCTGCGTTTTATTTTTTGCACTTTCGTTACTGATTCTGGTCAAGTTTTGTGGTTCTCCAGAAGTTTTTTGGAGGAAAAAATCTGTAATTGGACAATTAACATATATTGATACTTAAAATAGTTTACAAGATTTGTAGTTTGGATTTTTTTGATAGTAGTGACAATTTCTTAAAGTTTGTATTTTTAATATTTTTATTGGTTTTTGTTACCATTACATCCTACATACATAAAATAATAGTATTTAATTAACTTTTGATATTTTTAGTTTTTTAGTATTATCCAGCGTTTATAAAACTTTGTAGGATTTTCTAAGATTTTAAAGTTTTTTTATGCTTAGAATTTGATGCTCCAGAGTTTTCTCCAGCATCCAGACAAATTTCCCACACAACATCATTTTTTTCTTTGTAGCAATAAACTAAAAATCAAAATAAACTAAAAAATATTTACACCATTGTTACTTTCATCACTGTTCACCTCAAATAACAAAAAATTGCTGGAATATCCATAAAATTCATGAAAACGAAAACCCAAGCTTGAAAACGTCATTGGGAATGTTGCTGTTGTACTTTTTCGAGCCATGGCTGCAGCGTTACCATGAAAAAGACGGGCTTTTCAATCGGAGCTTTGTTCCAATGAACGTTCCAACTGTATGGTGGCGCTTTTGTTTTTCCATTTGCAGAATAACGAATCCCACGTTCGTCAAAGTGTGGCAATATAAAATTATTGCTGCAAGGATCGATTTCTGCCGACGCGAAAGCCCGAGCCGTCCCAGGAACAATGGAGAACACGCGGGACAAACGACATTTCAATCGACCCCAGCCAACCGCGGAGACTCGAAAAGCCGACTGACTTTCGGGTACGACGCTTTTTCACGTTCCGACGTTGGTTCACCCGACCCAAATCACGAATGGCTCGTTTGTAATTTGCTCCGTACGAATAGGGCGCAAAAATCCGACATGACAAGTAAGTTTTTCGGAAAAAATAACAGTTTTCATCATTATTTCAATGGTAAAAGTGCAAATGACGAGGAAATTTGCACACTGTGAAAAAAAGGTCACCTGCCAAAAAAAAAAAAAAAAAAAAAAAAAATCAGCAATCCTATTTAGATAAATATATAGAGATAGTATGTATAGTATACTTGTAGTGAAGAGTGATTTTAGAGAAGAGGGAAGAATACTTCTATTTTTTGGATAAATTTTATAAACAGTGAAAAGCATTGACGTTGAAAAAAAGATAATTTTGATATATATATGTGCGAATACGATGTATTATTTTTTTCACATCATAATCCTACAGGACGATCGACAATGTTATTGTTATTGATAGTAATGAATTTTCAATTTACCTACAACGTGACAGTACAATTTTAAGACATTCTAAAGTGTCTTTATATTTTAAATGAAACATTTATAGAAGTGTCTTATACATTTCTGAATGTCTTGATTTTGAGAAAGATACTCGTACAAGTGACTAAGACATTTAAAAGTGTCTTAAAATTTCTGAACAGATACTTTTATAGGTCTTCAAATTGAGAATGTAGAACTTTCTAAAGTGTTTCAGAGACTTCGAGAAGTGTCTTGGACGTTTTAAAGTGTCTTGGAATTTGAATAAAACCCTTTTAAAGTGTCTTGTTAACTGAAACGAGTCTTGTAGTTCCGGATAAGATACATTCAAGTGTCTTAGAATGTCGAATAAGACACTTTAAGGAGTGTCCAAGATATTCGAGAGAATCTTAAAATTCTATATAAGACACTCCGACGTGTCTTAGACTTTAAGATAAGACATTGTGAGAAGTGTCTTGGAAATTTGAGAGTGTCTAAGAGTTTTGACAGAGATACTTCAAAAGGTTTCCAAGTTTCAAATAAGGAAATTTCTTAAGTGTCAAAGAGACTTCGAAAAGTGTCTTCATAGCTCTAATAAAACACTCCAAGAAGTGTCTTAGACGTTAACAAGTGTTTTAGAATTCCGAGTCAGATTCAAGTGTCTTAGAAATAAAAAAAAGACACTTCGATGAGTGTTTTGGATATTGGAGAGTGTATAAGAACTCCGAATCAGACACTCCGAAGTGTCTTAGAATTTCAAATAAGATATCTTGAGAAGTACTTTAGACATTTTTGAATATCTTGGAAGTTTAAAAAAGACACTAGAAAAGAGACTAAGACATTTAAGAGTGTATTGAAATTCCGGAACAGATACTACAAAAAGTCTTCAAATTTCGAATAAGGCACTTTCAGAAGTGTCTTAGACGTTTGAATGTCTCTGGAAATACAAATAAATCACTTGTAGAAGTTTCTTGGAAATTCAAAAGTTCCTTATAACTCCGAATAAGACACATTAAAGTGTCTTTGAAATTAAAATAAGACACTTCGATTTGTGTTTTGGATACTAGAGAGTGTATAAGAAATCCGAATGAGACATTCCGAAATGTCTTAGAATGTCACAAAAGACATCTTGAGAAGTACTTTAGAAGTTTCTGAATATCTTGGAAGTTTGAAAAAGACACATGATAAGAGACTGAGATATTTAAGAGTGTCTTGAAATTCCGAAAAAGATAGTACAAAAAATCCTCAAATTTCGAATAAGGCATTTTCTAAAATATCTCAGACGTTTGAAAGTGTCTGGAAATATAAACAAATCACCTTTAGAAATTTCTTGGAAATTCTAAAGTTCCTTATAACTCCGTATATGACATTTTGATGTGTCTTTGAAATTTGAATAAAATACTTTGAGGAGTGTATTAGATATTCCAGAATGTCAAAGAATTTCTATAAAGACACTTCAAAGTGTCTTAGAATTTCAAGTAAAACATCTTGAGAAGTGTTTCAGGCAATATTTCTAAATATATTAGACCCTTGAAAAAGCCACTTTGTGACAAAGTGTCTTAGACGTTTTAAAGTGTATTGGGATTTATATAAAACACTTTTAAAGAATCTTGTGAATTTAAAAGAGTCCTGTCATTCCGAATAAGATACATTGAAGTGCCTTAGAATATCAAATAAGACACTTTAAGGAGTGTCTAAGATGTTCGAGAGAGTCTAGAAATACCGTATAAGACACTCCAACGCGTCTTAGAATTTAAAATATGACTTCTTGAGAAGTGTCTTGGACATTTGAGAGTGTCTAAGAATTTTGACCGAGATACTTCAAAAGTGTTCCAAATTTCGAATAAGACACTTTCTAAGGTGTCTTACACGTTTGAAAGTGTCTGGGAATACAAATCAATTACCTTTAGAAGTTTCTTGGAAATTCAAAAGCTCCTTGCTCCGAATAAGACACATTGAAGTGTCTTTAAAATTTGGATGAAACACTTTAAGGAGTGTCTTCGATATTCGATTGAGTCAAAGAGTTTCGAAAAAGACACTTTAAAGCGTCTTAGAATTTCAAATAAGATATTTTGAGAAGTGTTTCGGACAATATTTCTCAATATTTTCGACCTTTGAAAAAGTCACTTTGTGACAAAATGTGTGACACGTTTGAAAGTGTCTTGGAATTTAGAAGTTAAAAGTAATATTAGAAATCCAATAAAATACCTCAAGTAGTGTCTTGGAAATTTTAAAGTGTCTTAATATTCTGAATGAGATACATTGAAGTTTCTCAGAATGTTAAATTAGACACTTCAGCAAGTGTCTTGGATATTAGAGAATGTCTAAGAATTTCGCATAAAACACTTGGAAGTGTCTTATAATTTTAAATATGACATCTTGACAAGTATCTTAAATATTTATGAATATCTTAAAACCTTAAAAAATCCGAAATTCATTATGTTGGAGGGGGGGGGGGGTAGCTATGAAGGTAGGGGGCTTATTTTTCGGAGTGGAACCCATTCAAAGCAGGTGTAGTTACGCCACTGGTTATATTCGCAAAAAATTCAATGGCGAATTGTAGCCCTTCCCAAAGTCAAATCCTAGAATCACCACTGCATATATGTATGGAAAATAACAAACACATGTTTTTCCGTGAGCGGAATTAGAGATTTTCGAAATTTAACCGTAAATGACGGTAATTTACCGTTAGATATTGCCAATACCTGACAAATTTTTCTCTGACCAGTAAAATTACATCTCTGATTTGACCGTTGCTTCTGGTGGCTTTTTATTTATACACGAGACGAACGTTGCATGGGAGCTATTTTGTCTTAGCCTGCTGCGACGACGATGTACGATTTACTTACGGAGTGGGCTCGCCCAGCGAAAGTTCAGGTATATATGCCACTGATTAACAAGAAGCCGGCTCAGTGCACCATTCCAAAAGTTAGCATGAAGGTCCCTCAGGTAAGTGTTAACGGGGTTAATTCGCGAATGAGTTGGTGGCTTTTGCTACGTTTTGGAAGTGGAACCCTTAAGTTTTTGGAAGTGAAACTCGAGAATTACTGTCGAACTGGACGATTAAGGTCACTTTATTTAGGGTCCTTCTCATTTTAATTATATTCTATGAATATTTCTTAGTATAGTGTTTAAAAAAATATTTAATTTGTGATGGAGTTTGAGAAATTTTAAAAATACTTATATTTTATAAATAAATCGAACTTCTCGATCAGTTTTATTTATGAAAATTCGCAAATTGAAAAAGAATAGAGAAATAGTTTCTCCACGTTCATGATTTCCACTTTAAGTTCATTTTTTCAAATTTTATATAGAAAGAAGATTAGGTGTAGTCATAATTCTTCTACGAATTATTGAAATTCTTCCATACAAAGTATAAAAAAATTAGACTAAAGTTAGAAAATTTTTTAATCTTTTTTGACTATGTAGACTTTAAAATTATTAAAAAAATATAAAAAGTGCTGAGGACCTAGAAAATATTTTTTAGATGCCAGCAGCTTCAGTTATTCTGAGCATTAGTATGGAATAAATTTTTATCTGAGTTTTTTGAGTGCATCTTGAGGATAAAAATAAGACTTTGAGAATAATATGGGGGCTTTTTCAGTTCTTTAACAAATTCATAAAATTGTGAGAAGATATATGAGTACTTCGAGTACATAATGAGGACAAAATGAGTACTTTGAGGATATTCTGAAGACAAAATTTTTCGACTCAGGTGAGTAATTAAATTTCATAACTACAAAAAAAAGGAATCTGCGAAACAAAAAAATTTTCCAAACGTAATTTTTTTTTTTTTTTTTTATTAAATAAACTGAAAATCGATCGACATTTTAATTTTTGACTATTGAATTTCAAAAATATATGTGGCAATGTACAAAAATACTCAAAAATTTCGTTCTAAGCCAAGTTCTAAGAAATAAAAACCTACTTTGATAGATTTTTAAAAAAATTATAACAACAAAGACTTCGAGAATTACATAGAAATTTATAAGTTTTCTATATTTTATTTATAAAATTCCTATGAAATCCTCAAAATCTGTGATGTTATAATTTTATCGAAAATCTATGAAGGTATTTTAATTTCTCAGAACTTGGTTTCCTAGAGCATCGAATTCTAGAATAAGCTGAATAGAAATCCATAATTATATCGAAAAACCTTTCAAGTTGTAAAAATATAAAAATGATTAAAAATGCTGGAAGTATAACAGAATAAAAAATTAAACTTCAGTTACTTTAAAATTTCGAAAAATAGATTTCATTATATTTGACACGAACATGAAAAATATGTGACTTGAGAAGTTGTATAAATATCAAATCCTGAAGTTCAAAAAATTTGAATGTAAAGAAATTATAAAGTCCAGAGTCGCAGATTTTTTACGTTCGTATCAAATATCATATAATTTGATTTTCATGATTTTAAAGTCGCTGAGATTTAAAATTTTCTTATACTTTCAGTATTTTTATTTCTTTTTCGGTATTATGATGTATTTCTACTAAGTTTTCTAGAATTTGATGCTCTAAGAAACCAAGTTGTAAGAAGTTATTAAAATTAGTATAAAAAAAGTAAAATTATTATAAAACAATTATATTAATATAAAATGTAATATATGTTTATATAAAATAATTATAAAAAAATTAATACATTATAACACTTTTATATAGATTTTCGCATTTATTGAAGATCAGAATTTCAAGAAATGTCAGTATTTTAATCATTTTTTGATTTTAATATGGATTCATATTAAGCTTTCTAGAATTTGATACTCTAATAAATCAAGTTATAAAAAATTTTAATATTAATATTGAAAAAATCAATACAATCATTCTAAAATTGATATAATAATATGAAATGTAATATATGTTTATAAAAAAGTTAATATAGAAAAATGCATAAATTTAAATAGTTTTATAGATTTTTGAATTGATTAAAAATCAGAATTTCAAGAAATTTCAGTATTTTAATCATTTTTCGATATTATTAAGGATTTATATTTAGTTTTTTAGAATTTGATGCTCTAAGAAACCAAGTTGTAAGAAATTATTAAAATTAATATTAAAAAAATCAATAAAATTATTATAAAATTATTATATTAATATAAAATGTAATATATGTTCATAAAAGATAATTATAGAAAAATTATTATATTTAAACGGTATTCTAGATTTTCAAATTTGTTGAAGATTAGAATTTCAACATATTTCAGTAATTTAATCATTTTTCAATATTATCATGGATTTATATTCAGATTTTTAGAATTTGATGTTCTAAAAAAGCTAAGTTCTAAGAAATTATTAAAATTAATAAAAAAATTAATTAATATTATTATAAAATTATATTATTATCAAATGTAATACATGTTCATATAAAATAATTAAGAAAATTAATAAATATAAACACTTTTATATATTTTCGAATTTATTAAAAATCAGAGTTTCAAGAAATTTCCAAATTTTAATCGTTTTTTATTATTATTATGGATTTCTATTCAGCTTCTTAGAATTTGATGCTCTAAGAAACCAAGTCCTAAGAAATTAATAAATTTAATAAAGAAAAATTCAATAAAATCATTTTAAAATCATATATATACCTATGTATAAAATGTAAAATACTTTTGTAAAAATTTATTTAGAAAAATTAATTAATTAAACTACTTTTATAGATTTTAGAATTTATTGAAGAATAGAATTTATAGAAATTTCAGTATTTTTATCATTTTTTATTATTATTATGGATTTATATCTATATATTGTATAGAATTTAATGCTTTTAGAAACCAAGTTCTAAGAATTCATTAAAATAATATATATAAAATTAACGAATGCATTATAAAATGATATATTCATATAAAATGTTATATAATGTTTTTATAAAACTAATATGGAAAAGTTAATAAATTAAAACACTTTCATAGATTTTCAAATTTATTGAAAATCAGAATTTAAAGAAATTTGAGAATTTTAATCATTTTTTTATATTATTATGGAATTCTATTCAGCTTTCTAGAATTTGATGCTCTAAGAAATCAAATTCTAAGAAATGATTCACATTTATTCAGAAAAAATCAATAAAATTATTATTTTGATATAAAATGTAGTATATGTTCACATAAAATTAATATAAAAATAATAAAAATAATAGATATTTATGCTACAAGGGAGAAAAAGGATGATTCAAACGAGTACAAAGTTTGGGCACGAGCGAAGCGAGTGCGCAATTGCACTCGTTGGAATCATCCTTTTTGTCTCGTGTAGCATACAATATTTTTTCCCAT
>JAPYZL010164162.1:0-16486 GCA_030522825.1 Platygaster orseoliae
CAAAAAAAGTGGCCATTTTTTTTGTACATGCACGGGAAAAAATATTGTATGTTACATGGGAGAAAGAGAATGATTCCAATTCGTGCGTTTGGGCACTCGTTAGAATCATTCTCTTTCTCCCTTGTAGCATAAATATCTATTATGTCCATTACATTTAATGTCCAAATTTTTTTATTATTTTAGTCGAACTTAAATCTTTGAATTGTTTCTACTATGTTCAAAATTTTGAAAAAATTGAAAAATTGTGAAAATTTCCTAAAAAGTCGATAATTTTATACGGAGATTGTTCATAAATTTTTTATATTGTGAACATTATCGTAATATTTTTTGAAAAAGTGTATGGTTTTTTTTTAATTTTATGATAAACTTTCAAAAATTTAAAATTATTGAAAAATGACAATAAATTTGTACACTGAGAGAAGAAAATATTTAATATTAAGATATGTATATTTGGCTATGACGAAATAGATATTTATTTGCCCCAAACGTATTACACTTTTGATCAAATATAATTTGTTAACTGTCAAAAAATTATATTTATTTAAAAGTGTCATACGTTCGGGGCAAATATATATCTATTTCGCCATTACCAAATATACATATCTTAATAGTTAACATTTCTTTCTTCTCTCATTGTAATACTTATTATTGTTAAAATATAAAGAAAATGCAAGTGCTTTGAGATAATTCTCCAGATTGTCGTAAATTCTGTAAAATTCGAATAATTTGTTAATAAATTTTAATATAATATTAATACAAAATTTTGCACATCGTGAAAAGTTTTTAAATTCCGATAAATAAATTACAGAAACCGTGTAATATACTATATTTTAAAAAATCAAGAAATGTTTCATCATACGGATACGGTCTAAAACTTTTGAAATTTTAAAAATAATCTAGAATTTCACATAACTTTGAGAAATGTTTTTTGTCAAACATTTTAATGATTCTGTTAAACTATAAATGAATAATTTTTGATTGATTTTTGCAATGGTATTTTTGGATATTTAATTTTTATATCATTATAAAGTTTTTTGGAATCTAAAATTGATCCTCGCACAAAAAATTAAATTTAGAGTCTCAGAAAATTTTCAATAATTTCGTAGATTGTAAAAAATTACGACGATTTCCAAGAACTACAATTCGTAAGTTTTTTTTCTTCTTTTCATTTTTTTACACTAATTAAAAAAATTTTCGTAAAGTTTCACATTTTACATGTTTTTTTTTTATTTCTTGCTTATACTATTGTAAATACCTTATTCACAAACATATCTCAAACATTTTATATGTAAACAATATTTTCCAAAATTGGCAAAATTAGGTTTTATAATATTTTTTGGACATCATATAATTTATCGGACTTAACGTACTATTGGAAATAATAAATACAAATAATAAATAAAAAAATTGCCTTTCAAAGAGTGTCATGAATGACTTTTCACTGATTCACAGTAAAACCTCACTGATTCAGACGTGCGAAGTGTCTCACAGCTTTCACAGCCACGCCATGATCCACTTAAAAATATATGCCTCGCTCGTTAATTAATGTCCACCCGTTTTCAAGAGCACTTACGGTTGTTAAGGTTTAGGAAAAAATGCGCTAATCGTCGTGGTTGCTCTTATGGAGCGAAGCGAGGACTGTAATCAAGGATTTCGTCCTGACATTGAACTCGGCGTTCGCGGCGCGGAACCATGAATAATGGGAGATTGCCCGTGAGCGCGGGTATAGGTCATTCCCAGAAGTAAGGAGCCCGAGGTCGGGATCATTAGAACCTCCCGGGTTTCTTTGCGATCCGTTATGGCTGGTATACTTTCATTGTTGCGCGAGCATCATACGCTACACCGCTCGGGATAGCACAGCGTGACTCGCGTGCGAACGTGAAAATATCATACAGACGCCCAATGATGCGTGGAAATGGAGCCGGCTCCTATTTTATCCCATCACAATAAAGATCGCGGATTAATCTGCGAGTGTCTTATCTAATCGTTATTAGACCGGCCTCGAATCGCGGCTCGAGATAATGAATGAACGCGGAAGTTCGGGCTCGGGCGAGAAGGGGCAGAGAGGGGTAAAGGAGGTTCAAAGCCCTCCTGAAGTTAGGGAAAAATTATTTTAAAAGGAACATTTCAGAGATGATTTTCATAAAAAAGACTGATAGAACACTCAATAAACAGGAGGATACGAAAAGCTTAAATTCGATTTACGATGGGTATTTATGTATTTTATGAAAGATGTTTGAAAAATGGATTTATTATGACCCTCTATGTGTTTATGGTTTTTGATGAACGGTTGATTATATTCGAGTTTTATTTATACTCCATTTTGAAATCAGTAGTGGTGATTTACACGTCTTCAATTTTGGAGGGAAAATGTGAAATGCATTTACGACGATAACTATAATTGTTTGAAGTAATTGACAACGATTTTTTTTAATAAGATGTTAACGTATCGGCTTCAATGCGAGAAAGAGAAAAGAATGTTGATTTTCATTGATTTATATTACTTCGTAAGTAAACAAATGTTTTTTGATTTAAAAGAAGTGTTTTAAGGAAAAAGATTGTTATTATAAAATATGTATTTTTAGTATCACTTATGGAAATCCTGAAGAGGGCCCGATACAGAGGCCGAAATAGTGATTAATAAGATTAATAAAAAAATGATTTAAAAAATTTATATATCAATAAAATAAATAAGAATATTATGGTATTCAAATAAAGTAACAAAATCGGCTCTTGAAGTGGCAGCGAAAAACTCACACGTTTCTTAACTTTTAACAAATCGATGTTTCAAGGAAAAAAACAGTTGTTTCACACGAAATGATAAAATTATATAAAACTATCAATTTCATCGAAATAATCAGTATTTTACTGTACAATATTCAATATTTAAAAGGAATCAATGAATTATTGCAATTGAAATTTTGTATTATTTGAACGATACCTACTAAAATAGTTCATGGACAGAACATTTCTTAAATGTTAATGAATTTTCCTGACAAATACGAAATTCGGCAGCATATTTATTGTAAATAAACTTTCCTCTCAGTGCTGATAAAAAATTGCCTACTGTAAAATAGGTCATTCGAATATCATAATCAGGAACTGGAAACTACGTTGCTGACGTGAAAATGAAGAAGTTAAACAATAGACATTTTCACTTCAGGAAAAGTTTACATCCTATTTGGTCTTCAACATCTTCTTTCGATTGAGAAAGTCACGTCGCGAGTACACACAACGCTCAAGACTTCAATGTCAATGACACTATTTTGTAAAATACCTGGTCCATGACACGCACTCTCGTGCCGGTCAACGACCAGCCTACCTTGACGCTTTTCTGACATAATCATGATTCTCTGTGGTAGAAAGGTAACTCGCCTCAGGTGTGTGCACCATCGTATTACGAGTTTTAAATGATTTACATAACGTCATAATCGTAATGACAACATTAAGGTAATCATTGAATCTCAATCTATGGACGTATTTCATTATCGTGCTCTCCATGAAACCCATTATTGTCATTGCAGAACCTGTTACATGAATAGTTACATGATTAATTCATTGACGTTGGAACTTTTCTTTTGTTGATTTTTTGTAAAAGGATTTACAGTCCTGTTTTTCCGAAATTTCCAACCCTCTATTCCCCCTCTCTAAACTTATTTTCTTCGAAAAAAAAATGTTGA
Source organism: Platygaster orseoliae (assembly GCA_030522825.1). Classification (NCBI taxonomy): domain Eukaryota; kingdom Metazoa; phylum Arthropoda; class Insecta; order Hymenoptera; family Platygastridae; genus Platygaster; species Platygaster orseoliae. The sequence continues at coordinate 3,681 of JAPYZL010164162.1, forward strand.
AATCAGTGAATTGGAGAAATGGATGAATTTTGAGTCTTTTATATGGATCCAAAAAAATTAAAAAATGGGGGAAATGTAGAAAAATCGTAGATTTGTCAAAATTTAGATGTTTTGTAAAATTTAGTTACTACAAAATTTACATTATTTGGAATGTTTTAGCAGATTTTGTTATTCCATTATATTTTCATAAATTTTTCCTACTCGAGGAACTTGGTGAATTTATTTTGAAATCGCACTTAATTTCGTGAAATTCAAATATTCAAGCAATTTTCAAAATTGTAGAAATGTATTGATAAGACAAATTCGAAAAGTTGTCAGAAATGTAAAGATTTTGGATATTGCAAGAATCTTAATATTGTAAAAGTTTACTCGTTATTATGAATATTATTCATAATCTTCAATGATTACTAAAATTCAGAAATTTCGTCACATTTAAAGCATTTTTCAAACGATAGGATTTTCGCAAAATTCATAAATTATTAATAATTCGAAAAAGCTCCGAGTTGAAATATTTTAAGATTCATAGAAATTTTAAGTGCTCTGAAAATTTGCAGTAAAAAAAAGTCGATAAAATTTATTGATAAGTATATTAAAATTTAGAAATTATGAAAATAAGGATGTTTCGAAAAATTCAGCAATTTTGTTTCGAAAATCACAGTTATTCCGAACATTCCGTCAAAATTTGAAAAATTTCAGATACTGCAAGAATTTCAATATTATAAAAAATTTAGTCATTTTAATGAATATCATTCATGATCTTCAAGGTTTCCTAAAATTCATAAATTTAGTCACATTTTGCAAACGATAGGACTTTCGCGAAATTGATAAATTATCAGTAATTCGAAAAAGGTCCGAGTAGGAAAATTTTAAGATTTATAGAAATTTTAAGTGCTCTGAAATTTTGCAATAAAAAATAGTCACGTCGCGAGTACACAATTTTATAAATTTTAAAATTTATTGATAAGTATATTAAAATTTAGAAATTGTGAAAATAAGGATGTTTCGAAAGTTTCAGCAATTTTATTTCAAAAATCACAGTTATTCCGAAAATTCTGTCAAAATTAGAAAAATTTTGGATACTGCAAGACTTTCAATATTATAAAAAATTTACTCATTTTAATGAATATCATTCATAATCTTCAATGATTACTAAAATTCAGAAATTTTGTCACATTGAGGTAATTTTGCAAACGATACGACTTTCGCAAAATTCATAAATTATCAATAATTCGAAAAAGCTCCAAGCTGGAAAATTGTAAAATTTATTGAAATTTTAAGTTCTCTGAAAATTTTCAGTAAAAAATTATTGACATAATTTATTAATAGTTATATTGAAATTTAGAAATCATGAAAATAAAGATGTTTCGAAGAATTTAGCAATTTTTTTTTGAAAATCATAGTTATTCCGAAGATTCCGTCAAAATTTAGAACATTTCGGATACTGTGAGAATTTATATATAAAAAACATTTATTCATTTTCATAAATATCATTCATAATAATTTTCAATGATTACTAAAATTCAGAATTTTTTAAATATTTAGAACAATTTGCAAACGATAAGACTTTCGCAAAATTCATAAATTATCAATAATTCGAAAAAGCTCTGAGTTGGAAAATTTAAAGATTCATATAGAAATTTCAAGTGCTCTGAAAATTTGCAGTAAAAAATAGTCGATAAAATTGATTGATAAGTATATTAAAATTTAGAAATTATGAAAATAAGGATGTTTCGGAAAATTCAGCAATTTTATTTCGAAAATCACAGTTATTCTGAACATTCCCTAAAAATTTAAAAAATTTCGAAAATTTTAGAGTTGTCGATCGTTTTTATATGGACCTCAAAATATAAATTTCGAATCTTGTAGAATTTGTCAATCTCGTGGAGCGTGAAAGAGTTTCTAATAATGCATGATGAAATTTCAATTAACGATTTCAATTAACAATTACCAACAATTACGAGATTTACTTACTATACTATCAAACTTATTATTATGTTGCTACACATACCAACGAAATAAGCAGAAAATCCTCATATCAGTTATTTAAACATTAACATATCTGCTAAACTTAAGTATCTCGTAGCTAAAAAAAATTTCGAAATTTTCCTTAAAATTTCATCCCCTCCCATTACTGGAAAAATTTGAAACTCAGACAGAAAATCTCTCGATCTAGAAAATTACACTTAATTTCAAAAAATTCTAACAAATAACTCCTCAACAGGAAAATCGTAATTTCGTGCAAACTCTTATCGATCCTTGCACGAAGTGATAAGAATATAATTGATGAAAAATATGGCGTGGTTATCGGGACCAATGCTTTCACTTAAGACTTTTCACTACTTGCTGAATGTCCACTTTTATAACGGATGTTATGTTTGTGGATCACAACCCAGAAACCCCAAAGCTCCCGGGGCATGTATTCCTTCCGCGTCTATGATACTCATTAGAATGTGCGTTCATTGCACGTTCAAGAAAAGTGTTGGCTTCTATGAATGGGGATGTGAAAACAGAAACTCAGCGAGCAATTAAGGCAATCCTATTGTGCTCGTGCCATTAGATCGCGATCAATTATCTGACATGAAATCTGACAATACATATATGTTTTTGGGTCGAACCACGTGAGTTTAAAAAGGTGTTACAGATTCATGGGGGATTTTTGACGTGGAACTAGGTCTTTTGAAAGAAAATTGGAATATACTAGAAAAATAAAAACTTGTGATCTTGATCGAATAGATACCTTAAGTTATCAAAATTATGTTGAAAATAAAATATTCTTCCTTGTATTTATCTAATTTTGGATGTAGGTTTGTAATAGAAATAATTGTAATAGAATTGAAATTAAATTAATAAATTGCACAATAAAATTTAAAATAATAAATTTTGTGACATAAGTTATAATAAATATTGATTATTATTATATTAAAAATGGATTTGTATCACGATTTTTTCGTGAATAATTTGTTCAGCCCTGATTATAATTTTTAATTATACGTATTATGCAGTGATCACGAAACTTTTTTGGTTTTCAGATGGGACAATATTTCGGCCTGGTTTTATTCCTTTCGACGGGTCTTTATGTGTGTTCTGCTAAGAAATGCGAGGGTAGTGGCACCGGTTTAAAATACGTATGGGGAGACGCGATGACAGATTCAAAGGACTGCATAGGACCAAATGACGTGCCGTATCCCCAGTGAGTTTAATTTTCGGAAATTCTCATTGGAAAAACTTGAAATTTTATTTTGAAACAGAACGTTTTCATTTGTTGAAGTGGATTTTTGTTTTCGTATGAAGTAAAAATACATTCACTCGAGATTGAAGTAACACTGAAAAAGAAATTCTTAGTTCAGACAGACGAATTTTGTTTCAGTCCAAAAAATTTATGTTTCTGCTAACTTGAATTTGTTTGTTGAAATGAAAAATTTATTTCATGAAATTACAAATTATTTGAATTTTTATGGGAATTTTATAGAAAATTTGAATTGATACCGTAATGTCCAAAATATAATTTCCAAACCACAATGTCTACTAGTATGTTATGTACAATAAATTATATGATGTCTGAAAAATATTATAAAACCAAATTCTACCAATTTTGGGAAATATTGTTTACATATAACATGTTTGAGATACATTTGTGAATAACATGTTTACAATAGTATAAGCAAGAAATTAATAAAAAATATGTGAAATGCAAAACTTTACACAATTTTTTTAAATTTATGTAAAAAAAATGAAAACAAAGAAAAAAACCTACAAATTGTAGTTTTTGGAAATAATTGTAATTTTTAACAATATACGAAATTTGTGAAAATTTTCTGAAACTGGAAATTTTAATTGAATTTTGACAATTATGTAACATCTTTGTGTGAGGATCAATTTTTGATTTCGAAAAACTTGATAGTGATATAAAAATGAAATATCCAAAAATTCCACTCAAAAATCAATCAATTATTCAATTCTAGTTTAACCGAACCATAAAAATTTAAACAAATACCTAAAATTTCTCAAAGTTGTATTATAGTCTAGATTATTTTTAAAATTTCAAAAATTTTGGACTGTATCCGTATGATAAAACATTTTTTGATATTTAAAAATGTAGGTAGTATATTACACGGTTTCTGTAATTTTTCGGAATTTTAAAAGTGTTGACAATGTACAAAGTTTATTAACATTATCTGAAATAAATTCTACAAACTATTCGAATTTCATTTTTTTATATTTTAACGATGATAATCTAAAAAAATTCATTAACATTCATGTAAGTAATAATTTTTCGTAATTTTTTAATTTTTTCAAGTTTTTGAAATTTTTTCATACAATAAAAAAACCATACACTTTTCGAAAATTTTTTCAATTAATGAAAAAAAATGAAAACAAGGAAAAAAACTTATAAATTGTTGTTCTTGAAAATTTTCGTAATTTGTAACAATTTACAAAACTTGTAAAAATGTTCTGAAACTCCAAATTTCAATCGAATTTTTACAATAATATAACATCTTTGCGCGAGTATCAATTTTTGATTCCAAAAAACTTGATAATGATATGAAAAATGAAATACCAAAAAATGCCACGCAAAAATCAATCAATAATTCTTAAAATCCAGTTTAACCGAACAATTAAAATTTTGAACAAATATCCAACATTTCTCGAAGTCATATTATGGTCTAGGTTATTTTTTAAATTTCAAAAATTTTGGACTGTATCCGTATGATGAAACATTTTTTGATATTTCAAAATGTAGTATATCACACGGTTTCTGTAATTTTTCGCAATTTCAAAATTTTTCACGATGTACATAGTTTATTAACATTATTTGAAATTCAACGAATTATTCGAATTTTACAGAATTTACAACAATCTGAAGAATTATCCCAATGCTTTTTCATTTTTTTCATATTTTAACAATAATAACTAATCAAAAAAAATTCATCAACATTTCTTCAACTCATAATAATTTTTCGAAATTTTTTCATGAAATTAAAAAAAAACCATACACTTTCCCAAAAAATATAATAATGGCCACAATGTACAAAATTTATATTTTCTACTTCTAAAATTATTAACTATATAGAAAATTTTCAGTTTTTTAATTTTTTCTAAAATTTGAAATTTTAAACATAATAAAAATTTTTCAAAGATTGAAGTTAAACTAAAATAATAAGAAAATTTGGACATAAAAATCTTTGTTCATTACACTTTGTACATTATGGTGTCTTACCAGAAAATTCACAAAAATTCCACAATTATCCATAAAACTCCTACAAAATCCCCAAGTCGGTGACTTTACTAAAGACGAAAAAATATAGCCGTCAAAGTTTGTTGTTGCAGCGATGCGTAGAGCATCAATTACCCAACAATCACGGCGATTACGCCTGCGTTAAAGAGCGTTGTAATTATCGCGTGGTTAAAATAATTGCGCTGCAGTTTGGAGTACAGCCGGGTAATTCGAAACTGTTCGCAGCACGACGATCGCGCGAAATTTCAAGAACCTCTGGGCGGGTAGCAGCCGAACCGGGCGATCCTATCAACCGGGGACCATCGATCCTGAATTGACAAGGCAAGCGCTGCTCAAGAATTACAAGGTTGCGCACGGGGATTACTCGATCGCCGGAAGTTCACGGTCTGGTAAGCTCGTTGCATCTTTCAATGCGCTCTCGGATTTCACAGCCAACAAATATTCCTATTATTATCCGTTTAGGTACTCGATCGTGTTTTACGCTTTGTATGAAGGTGATTTAATAATGTATGCTTGGAAAACACATTGCAGAATTACTTCAAATTTACTTCATATTTACTGCATATTTACTTCAATTTTTATCTGCGAAAGATTGATATTTAAAATTTCAGCAAACTGATCATGTAAAACCACGAAATCATGCAATGGAATCCTCGTAATTTTCAAGATCGCAATATAAATACTCGTGAAACTCGAGAATCACAGTTTAAGTATAAGAATAACTTTTAATGAGATGACTCGTAGTAGCGCAAATTGAGGCATTGCAAATTTACAATCTTCTTCCATTTCGATCCGTAAAATTTCACGTTCGTCACAGATTTCATTGCTGTAAAGAGCATTTATTGCCTCGATAAATTTTGTTTGTTTGTATATTGTTGAGTTTCTCTGGTATCAAAAGAAATCCTCACAAACGTAAATCATTCATTAGCCGAAATGCACCTCGCGCGAGTCAAATAACGTGAAAAAAAGCAGTTTTACCAGCGGTATAAATGCGCTTTTGCGACGCGCGAGCTGCTTCTTTCAAACATACCGCAATCCTAAATTATGCTGTTGTCCTTATGACACAAAAACCCGATTCGCGTATTGACGAACAAAACAGTTTCTTCGTGATGTTCTTAATTGATTAAAAATGACAAAACACATTAATTTTACAAATTTTTATAAATACTTCTATATATACGAATATAGAACCCTCATTATTTTACCATCTGATACTAAAAATTAATTTACATAGCAAATATTGCAGCATGTAAGTAATTAAAATTGTAATGATTTTCTTTTTTACGATTAAGCACCAAAAGCTGTAAAATTCCATTCAAAAATCCGTATTTATTGAATTAAACCGTTACAGCAATTTAATATTTGTTTAAAAGTTTGAGTATTTTGAATTTGTCAATAAAAGTCTAAGAATATAATAATGCAGTTTGAAAACTAAAGGAACGAAAAATTTTGAAGCTAATTAATGCGAATCAGAATTTAGGAATTTCACGATTTTAATTATGATTACAAACGCAGTTACGATTATTCGCAAAATTAAGAATTTAAGTTTGAATACCTTAATACTATGGAAAATCAGAATGCTACTCTATTAATGACATTTTTCATAATCCTAATCAATGAAATACAATCTTTCAAAACTACATAGCTTTCAAAATAAAAAAAGTAAAATTCTGAATGGTCAACGAACAGTGGCGTAACTATAGAAATGGGGGCTCCAGTCGGACTCTTACTAGGGGGCCCTTACCAGGAAAATTTTTTAAATCATTCAAACTTTTCCTCCTCAACACCCCTCCTCCCATTTCTTTCTTAAATAAAAATATTCATTACTCAAGATTTCAAAGGGATGTACTATTCAAGGTACAGATAGATTCAGATGGTGTAGAAAAAAAGGATCAAGTGATCAACTGTTTCATTGCAAACATATATCCTATCTTTGTTTATAAAACTACTAATTTATGCTATATTATAAAAAAGAAGTTGAATTCGAAAGCTTGAATCTTAGTTTTCTTATCCAAAATTGTAAATGTGAAATCGAATTTCAGACTTTCCATGTGAGTTATTCGATTTCGAATTTATGATTCTAGATTTGTAATTTCGAATTTTGAGTAACTTATCTTCATTTCAAAATATGATATTTCAAATTTGGAGTCATATAATTTAAATTTGTTTTCTATCAAAATGCTGAATTTTAAAGTTTAAAGGTTTGGATACATTTTTAACATTAAAGGCATTTGTTGAAAACAAATTTTTTACTTTTTCTATCCATTGTATATTGCTTTAATTAATTTTGCGTTGGTATTTTGTATGTGTGACTGACTGTTTAATAAATTATTTTCGAGTATTATTTATCAGTTAATATTGCTAATTTTTCATCGTTTGTTGTCAAATATGAATTGTGAACGAGAATAATCAATTATAAGTTTCAATTTCAATCTCAACCATTTAAAACTATTTCAAATCCTCAATGTAATACTTTTAATTTTTGATTGAAAATTGTAATACATAATAAAGGATTTAAAATGGTTTATGTGTGATTAGAATTTCGCATTCTTGGTTCTAGGTTCATCATTTGTAATGTTCTTTACAAATTTTAAATTTGAAACTGTTTAGACAAATTTTTTGTATATTCAGGGTTTTTTTGTATATTCAATTTTCGTTATTCCAGGGTTAACTTGTAAAGCTGTCAAAAAATTTCCCATTTCAAATTATGAATCTTGAAAATTTGTATCTAAAATTGCAACTTTTATGCTTAATAAAGGATTTCTAATTTTGCATGTGTCGTCATGATTGTGAATTTTCAATTTCAAATTCAATTATAATTAAGTAAATTTTGAATGGAAAGTTCCATTCTTGATGTTAAATTTTTTGATTATTCATAACTTGACATTTTCAACGTATTAATGTTCGAATTATAAGATATTTCAAAATTTTTCATTTATCCATTTCTATTTTTCACATATATCTTATCTATATTAATATACTTATCAGTAAATCATTTCTTTATAATTAAATACATTAATTAGTATAAAATAACATTTCTGTATAAAATTTTAATACTTCAAAAATAACTAAAATATTTCGCAATTATTTTTCTTGAGAAAAATGAATTTCATGTAATATCTAAAGTACCAAACGTTTCCTAATAAATGAAAACATATTTAAATAATAATATCCAGAACGATATTATTTTCTAGACAGACAGACAGAACGAATTTTTTTTGCAACAGTAGCTTTTTTTTGTTGCCTCAACAAATTTTTTTTGCTACCAGAGCACAATTACTATGCAATTGAATTTTATGCATAATGATTGTGCTCTGAAATTTCACAAACTTTTTGTATTCTTTTAAGCATTTATAACAGTCATTTTTAATCTTCTTTCAAAACTTGAAAGTTTTCAAAATTTCCAACACATTACAGTTTATTCAAATCTTTCCACATTCATCAAAACATATAAAACAAAACAAAACAAAACAAAACAAAACAAAACAAAACATAACAAAACAAATACAAAACAAAACATAACATATAAAACAATTTGTAAGTACTTCTCAAGTTTCTATGATTTTTATCAAAAATTGAAAAAAAATTACAATAATAACATATTGAAATAATAAACTTTATCTTAATTTTTACGAATGTTTTTGAATTTTTTAGACTCGTTAACAATCTATAAAATTTTCAATATTCTTTAATTTTACTTGATTTCAAGCATAAGAGGAACTATTTAAAATTTTTCAAATTTTGTAAAAATTTATCTTACTTGCCAAGTACTGTAGTAATTTTTGTGTATTTTCAAATTTTTTAGATTTTCAATAACGAATGAAAAAACATTATAAGTTATACGTATTTCATAGAAATATGATTACGAACACAATCTACAAAATTCAGGTACATTTTCTGAGATTTCCATTAGAAATTGAAAAATATTACATTAGTAACATATTGAAATAAACAGTATTTAAATTTTTACGAATGTTTTTGAATTTTTTAGACTCGTTAACAATCTATGATATTTTCAATATTATTTAATTTTACTTGATTTCAAGCATAAGAGGAACTATTCAAAACTTTTCAAATTTTATAAACATTTTCCCTACCAGTCAAGTACTGTCGTAATTTTCGGATATTTTTAAATTTGTTAGATTTTCAATAATTAATCAAAAAACATTACGTATTCTACATATATATAAGAAATATGATTACGAATAGAATCTATAAAATTTAATTACAAAATTTTCTGATATTTTACAAATAGAATTATACAAATATTGTTTTATAGGTTATTCATTAAAATAAGAATTTTCTGTAACAGCAAAAAAAAAAGAAAAATAACATTACTAATGCTAAAAAAAAATACGAAAATTTTGTATAATTTCAGAGCACAATCATTATGCACGAAATTCCATTGCATATAGTAATTTTGCTCTGGGAGCAAAAAAAGTTTGTTGAGGCAACAAAAAAATTCGTTCAGTCAAATTGTGATGAAACAGCAAATCCTTTTTTTTCCGTGTGCGAACAGACTGTGTATTGAACCAGCTTCATCGAGCGTTACACTAGAAACTCACAAGTTCCATGCCTTTTGTCAAAGTGTCTCTAAAGGCTTTACATGACAGTGTAGTGTACCGCTTCACCACGCCAATCGGCGCCAATACAGTTATCGTCTCTTGTAACGGGACACCAAACTCTCTCGGGTTCCGAATAATTTTTCGATAAATTATGGCGTTCGCTCCATGTTAAAAAAATTACAATTTCCTGTAACTTAACAATCAATTCACCAAAACTCCGTATCAACTTTTAACATTTTTTTAAAACTAACTTCAATCTACAGTAAAGAGTTGATATTAAATTAATTTGAAAAACAGTTAATTCGAAATGTACCATGAACGTGTACATTTTTATGAGGGATAAAATTCGAGTACAAAAATGAACGTGAATTTCAGAAGAATTGTTAAGTAAAGTACTAATTTGCTTCTGTCACCCGGAATCGAAAGAAGATATGATTTGCATGTTGTCTTTCACTTGTGTATGTATTTTCGTTTCTCAGGTAGAGCATTTTCTCAAAAAGAAACATGTGGCGGATTACCTGCGAGATTATGTAAAACCAGGTACAACACGACAGCACCGATGTACGGCGTAAGTCTTACCAGCGGGCAACCTGTGACCATCGTACAAAAGTTCCCCGACCTGCTTCAGCAGGTGGTTTTCGAAGTCTGCGAGTGAGTTCATCATTGAACAATTATTTTACGCACCTAAATAACAACTTTTTATTTTTTCTTTCCATGATGCATGCTCAATTTTAACACATTGATAATATTACAATAATTATTTCAGACTTGAAAAAGCAGAAAGTTATATCCATGTGCTCTCTAAATTTCTTCGAGTGAATGAAATTTATGAACGAAATTAATTATTGTTTCTTGTTAAAATAAAGAAAAGTTAGGATAATTAATAACACAAATGCAATTTACAAAAAACAGTACGTAAAAGTAATAATTTATTACTCAATTAAGGATAACAATTATCATAGTTTTAGAAAAAAAATTTTCTTAAACAAAAGTAATTACAAATGTTTTGCAAGGATGACGTAGAAAATATAAATTTGAAAAATAAAGAGAAAAAATGTAATTTCTGAATAAAAGGTTAAGAATCTAAAAAACTTAGAACCCTGGAGTAACGAATTCTAAAAATCTACAGAGAAATTCATAAAAATTTGTGAATAACTTCGGTGAAGTGAGAAAAAAATCAAAAAGTTCGCATCAAAGTATTCGGAGTGGAAATGAATTTTCCTAACAACTCGGTAAATTTTCCTTAGATTTTGCTAAAATTTTTTTTGAGACATTAACTAACGGTTGAACTAGACTCCGTAAAAATTTCAGCAATTTTGTATGTCTGTGAAGTGAGAAAAAAAATCATAAAGTTTGCATTGAAATATTTGGGGTGCACATTATTTTTTCTGGTAACTCAGATTTTTTAATTATATTAATCAAATTTCCTGGTAACTCAGATATTTTAATTAAATTAATTAAATTTTCTGGTAAATCAGATTTTGCTGAGATTTTTTCAAGATCATATTCGGAAAATAGTCGGAACATTTCACTATGGTCTTCAACTCTCAAATTTACGAAACCATAAATTCTACAGTGTACATTTATACAGAAAGCCATAAAAGTATCAGTTAATTCTTTAAATTGTATAAACACCCAAAATATAGAAAAAAAATCACTAAAAATCTATATAAAAGATACTGTCTTTCAAAAAATTATTTAATATAATTATAATTGTTGAAATTTTCAATTTTATAGTATCGAATTCTAAAAATCTATAAAAATACTAGGGAATACAACGAAATTTGATAAATAACATACAATAATAAATAACATAAATATGTAACTTCAAACTCCAAAAGTTGCATAACTTCAAATTCCTAAAATTCGAAAAATTGTAAAATTGTACTTCCGTGAACAAATCATCAACGATTAAAAATTATGAAATCTAGAAGGAAATATATATTTTTCGAGGAACTCCTCCCAAAAATTTTTCTAATTTGCAGGAATCTCACTCGAAGAAATTTTGAAAATTTTGGACTTAAGATACTCTCTTTATTTTTTGGAGTGAATTTTCACTCTACATCGGGTCAAAATACTGCCACTTAAATTTGGAAAAATTTTTACTTTTTTAGGGTGAATTTCACTCACATGTAAAGGAATTTCACTTTTTATAAAGTAAACTTCAATTTCTTTAAGAGTAACGGTTCACTCTTTTGGAGCGAATTTTCACTCTTGGTATCTTGAATCGACGTGGAGTGAAAATTCACTCTAAGAAATCAAGAGAGTACAAAATTCAGTTCAAAAATACCATTTAAGGTTTTACCTCCATGAGTGAAGTTAGGTGCAAGAAAATATTGTTCTGGTCAATTTCAGGGTATCGTGTAACTTTCTTGCATGGCAACATCGCATGTGCTCTCTCTCTCTCTCTCTCTCTCTTTGCCAAAAAGGGACGATAAAACATCCCCATCAGTCGGCATTTAATATTGCCTTAAGGTTGCAGACATATTGCAAGTGAAATATTACATCTTACTGTAACGTTGCAGAAATCTTGCAGGAAGACTGCAAAAACGTTGCTGCAATATGAAAATGTCCCCCATAATTGCATTTGCAATGTTGCATACATATTTCAACAATATTTAGTAACATTTCAATCTTGCGGCAATATAAATGAAACATTACAAGAGCAACATTTCAAAGAAAAGGTGTCATTAACATTGCAGTAACATTCCATATACAATCTTGTAGAGATAATATTACTAGTACATTACAGATGAAATTATAGAGTAATATGAACATTTCAATCTTGCAACAATGTTGATGAAACATTACAAAAGCAACATTTCAAAGAAAAGATTTCATTCTCATTGAAGTAAAACTTAAGTGTTTTGATGATCTGATGATCATGTTCTTTGGTTTCAGTGGCGTTTCTAGGATTTGACTTTGGGGAGGGCTACAATTTGTCATTGAATTTTTTGCGATTATAACTAGTGGCATATCTACACCTGCTTTGGATGTGTTCCACT
>JAPYZL010164181.1:0-15003 GCA_030522825.1 Platygaster orseoliae
GGTTCGTGACGTTTTGGATATGTCAAAATCGACCAACTCTTACTGCTAGAGCCATCTACTGACAAACAGCGAGAACTTAGTTGCGCACCTAATATATAATACATTGAATAAATACATTTATACAAATAAACAAACAACAGCTTTTAAAAAACTTAATGATATTCATGATAACTGAAAGTTTTTATTTCATTACTGAAGTTTGAAATATGTGTATAATGTTAAAACTTCCTATTATCTTATTAAAATTCAAAATGTAACCACTAGATATTCAAGTTTAAAAGAATAAAATAAAATATTTCTCATTTTCCGTGATTCATTACACAAAATAATTGGCAATGGTTTCAGAATTTTTTATCATCCTCAAAAGTCGAAATTCAATTACTCCAAGTTTGAGTATAAAATAAAAAAATTTTTATAGTGTATTTGAAATTATAATTAAATGTTGCAAAAATGACATTATTAATAGGATTGCAAACATCGCTAATTTCTAATTCAAGTTTAAAATTCATTTTTTTCAATATAATATTTGAAAAAATTTGACTTACTTAAAATTAAAAATTCATCAACTTCTTATGACGATCAAGAGTACGAGCATAAATTTCAATTTTATTACTTAACTTTCTGCTTGACCTCATCTGCTCACCATCATATTCATATAAAAACAAATTTTTTTGTGTAGATGGCTGATGATCACATTCGTGTGGCTGTTCATATACGTCCATTGATACAATCGGAGATGGACAAAGGAAGCAAGAATTGTCTGGTCAAGGTTCCTGGTGAACCACAAGTACTTATCGAGAATACAACCAAAAGCTTTTGTTTCAACCATGTTTTTCCACCCCAAGCAAGTCAAGAGGACTTTTATCAAACAGCTGTGAAAAATATGATACCAAAAATTTTTAACGGTGAGAAATACAAAGATATTTAATAAATAAATAGGAGTGCCTATGAGATAAAATAATTTTTATTTTTATTGCAAATATTCGAGTATCAGTAATTATATAAAATCTTACACACTTAAAACTGAATTCGTGATACCTTGATTCCAATATTCTTAAACTCGAGTTTCAGATATACAGATATCCATTGAAACTTACCAAGTGATGAAATAACAATTATTGAATTATTCGTAATCAACTCTATAGAGGAATTTTTTCTTTAGGATTCAACGTAACGATACTAGCATACGGACAAACTGGAAGTGGGGAAACCCATTCAATGGGCACAAATCACCTGGCTCAGGATAATCCAGGAATCATTCCTCGCGCCGTCAAAGACATTTTTAACACCATCAAGGCAAAAGAAAACGAATGGGCCTTTAAGGTGTAAGCGTCGTTCCTGGAGGTCTACCAAGAGCAGCTCTACGATTTGTTGGCTAATCGATGTGTCGTGGACATCAAAGATGGGCGAAAAAGTATAGTAGTCGAAAACTTAACCGAAAAAATTGTTCACAACGAAGAAGAAACTGTCAACTATCTGTTGAATGGCGCCAAAGCACGAGTCACTGGGCGAACTGATATGAACGAGCAGAGCAGTAGGAGCCACGCGGTTTTCACCATAACCGTGTATCAGAAAAATCTCGTCGATGAGTAAGGATCCAAATTTTTTTCCTCAGAATGTTTAAAGTATTCGTAGAATTTGAAAGATTTTCGATACTTGTTTTTTAGTCTGAAGTGGCGAATGGCTAAGTTCCATTTTGTGGACCTGGCTAGTTCTCAACGAAGGAGAAAACACAAGCAACGGGAGATCGATTCAAAGAAGGTATCAACATCAACAAAGGACTATTGGTGCTTGGAAATGTCATTTCTCAACTCGGAGATGAAAATCCTGCGTCATATGTCAACTGCCGTGACAGTAAATTGACACGATTGCTCAAGGATTCTCTCGGAGGGAATTCAGTTACTCTGGTCGCGTGCGTCAGTTCAGCTGGTAAAATTTAATATTTTTTTTTTGAACTTGTAATTTATAACTTTTTCTCTTATTTTATATTGGGCTTCCATTTTTTGTTTAGATTACAACTTGGAAGAAACGCTCAGCACATTACGCTACGCGGATCGTGCTCGAAAAATAAAAAATAAACCAGTCGTCAACCAAGATCCGAAATCGGCTGAGATTTTAATGCTGAAGAATCGAATTTTGGAGCTCGAAGCTTTGAAAGAATCAAGCGCGATAATCCCGCAAGATTATGAAGAACTTAGAAACAAACTTCGAATATGCATGTCCAAGCAAAACGACCGAGTCTTGCAAATAATAAACCTACATGAGAAAAACGATTCCTGGCTGGAGTCAACGAAAAATTGGTCAGAACTTTGAGCAATCAGTGCATTCCGGACCTGGAGGCTTTGATCTGGGAAGGAGAAGTATTGATGGATTCGTTGGAGTTGGAAGCTTTCAAAGAAATAATGCGAAAATTCACCTTCAGATTATAGGTTAGTAAACTATTAATTTAAGTTTGACATGTTACAAAATTTGAGATTGTTTTAAAATTTTTTCAGAATTCAAGTTGGCCTTGTCCAAAGAACTACAAAACATCAATACTGATTCTTTTGAGCAATTTTTGGAGAACACTTCACCTGACGATGTTCAAATCAGCATCGAGGATGAAATGCTTTTGGACGCGACTTATGAAGTAGAGCTCGAACAGTTCGCTCATCGCCAAGAAGAAGCCAATCGTCAATTTCAGTGGCTGGATAAAGAGCTCGAAGACAAAAAGATGATGATGAAAAAACTCGAGCATACCCTTCAGGACAACTACAAAAAAAACGTCGAAGAGATGAAAAAAGAAATTCATAAATTACAAGAGGAAGAGTCAATGCTGCAAAATCAAATCACGAATCATCTCAAGGACATGAGAGTTGAAGTCGAAAAATTCAACAAATGGAAACTTGAGCGCCAACGATCACTCGTAAAGTTGAAGGCGACGGTAAGAAAACAGAAATTCGAAATTGTTCAAATGCAGAACCAGCATAAAAAAAAAAACGATAACGTGATGAAAAGAAAATTTGAGTAAAGTCAGGCCCAGAACAAAATATTGAAAGTAAGAAATTGTTTTCAGGAGGATAATCCAGAAACTGTCGAGGATTCGGGAAACAATTCAGAAGACGATGATTTGGAGGTTCAATCAAAAGAAAATCAAGAAAAAGTCAGAAGTCTAAAACAAAAGGTATGAGTTTAAAAATTATTGTTCTGAGAAATTTTGAAAAATTTTGGCAACAGAGCTGATGTGTTTTTTTTTGCACATTTGTATGGTTTTTGTGTGTACACAAAAATTTTGACAAGAATCCAGATTTTAAATATTTTATTTTCTATGCATTTCAGATTGAGGCCAAAAAACATTTGGCATCTAACTTGACATCTCCTGAAGTCGTTCCGGAAAAGACTTGAAGAAAGATCCAGATTGGGAGAAAACGCCTGTTTTCAGGCAAGCCAAAGGTGTCAAAGGTGTCAAAATGTCGAATGAGGGGCAACCAAAATGCAACTGTAAAACTTATTGCGAAACGAGAATTTGCCCATGTCGAAAAAACAACAAACACTGCGATTTGAGGTGCAACTGCGACGCCGAAGGGGATTTATGCCATAACAAATAAAAGATAACATTTTGTTCATAATTTATATAATTATAATGTTCGATCAAACGTGAATAATTCCTTGTAACTTTTGAATTTAGTGGCAAATTTTTTGTCATCAAGTTAAAAAAAGATTCACCGAAAAAAGTAAAAACCTAAAAATGCATGAATAATAAAATTTACATAATATATACTTTACTTTTCAAACTTTATACATAATTTGAATTTTTTTATGTTACAGGTGAACAAAGAACTACTTTTCCATGACACAGAAAACAGCAGTGAAGTGGAAGTGAAAAAGTCCAAACTGTCAGATATGTGATACTCGAATTTTCGTGAACGCGTTTTGTCTTTATTTTTTGTAAGTTAACAATTGCATAAGAAATTAAATTTTACTTTAGAGCATTTGAGAATCTCAAAAAATCAATTTTGTAAATAAAAAAAATAAATACGATAGAGTGAAATGTAATATTAAAAATTTCGAATGAACAATCTTAGAAGTGGTTTTTGCCTCAGTATTGTTTGTTATTATGGAAAGTACCAACCGATGACGAATTCTCAAATCCAACGTTTCGATCTAATCCTGGAATGTATGCATTTTTTATATAGCAAAGACAATAAACTTCATGTCGATTCTTGGGATTTAAAATGCAAAAATAATGTCTCGTTGGTGATACAAACTGAAAAAGTTAATTAATGGACATGATTTTTAAGTAAATAAACAACTAAATCACTATCTGTGATTTTTTTTGACGACTCGGGGAAAAGTCTTTTGAAATGATAATTTTGAGTACAAACAATAACAAAAATGAAATTCAGGAAAGAAAAGGTTTATTGTTATTACAATTATGGAAATTAAATCTTCGAAAATCGAATTTTAATTTTTACTTTTTGAACATGTATACAAATCAGCTAAAAACTTTCCCAGAAAACCAGACCTGGAATATAATCAAGTATTAAGGTCGATTAAAATAATATTCAATATTATTATTCTTATTATTATTATAAGATTTGACCATTTTTCGGTTTCATAAAAATTTTTTGATACTATTTTTTTGTTCTAAAATGGACTAATTTGTAGCTAAATGTACTTTAATCCATATATTTGATACAGGCGAAAGAAAAAAAAGCAAGCATGATCGCTAGGTGGCTACACCAAATTTTTTCTCAAATTATTCTCAATTCTCATGCACTGTGTACTAACGTGAAAATTAGTTAGAACTCTCGTGCTCGCTAGGTGGGTACATAAATTTTTTCTCGAGCAATAATTCTAAATTCTTGTGCACCACGAATTTAGGAAGCAAATATCTAAAATATTTTTTATCAAAAAACATATAAGGAGTTAAAATTTAAATACTGACTCTAAAATTTGCCAAAAACTGTCAATTTGTGAAGACTGTAAACTCTTTAGAAACTTATGAAGATCTATCAAATCAATCAATATCTTGATTCAAAATCTTGACAAATTATCGTTGAAAAATATCCGATATGGATTGGTCTGAATTATGAATACGAATCAATCATCTAGAAATTTCTTATCGAAGATCAAACATTAAAGTTAATTAATTGATAATTATACACGTCGGTTAAATTTTCCATTTGTCTGACTAACCTTGATAGAAAAATTGATATATAAAGCTCTCAATTAGAATAATTAGTCACTTCAGTTCGTTCAACATGAAATTAGTGGCTCTCGTTACATTTTTAATATTCTTTTTCATCGAATTAGCACTGGTATGTTTCAACATATTAAATTCCTGCACTAATGAATAACCATTATATGCAAATTTTTTTTATTTCGCAATCTTTTTTGCGATTAGAGCGAAATTTACGCGGTGCCAGATGAACCAGACAAATTTAAACTATGCGGAAAAAGTGGGTGTTACATACAAGAATGCGGCAGAGGAACGGTATTTCCTTGCTTTATGTCCCTTCAAATTTAGAATGTATCTTATTTATGATTAAAAATTGTAGGAATTTTGAATCGTTTTTTCATATTTATAGGTATTTAATCCTGAATTTGGAGTCTGTGATTACCCTTCTGAAGAATGCTGACATTTATGGAAAACTGCATGAACATGCTAGCGTATAACTATTTTTAAAAGTGCGGTTTTTTCATGATGGTAATGATGATTGTCATTTATATGCAATGGTATGCCTGAATAATTATTTATCATATATTTCTGAGACATATATTGTTATTTGGATTAATTGTATAATTATTTATCAAAGTCTCATTACCTTTTTTTTATTTCTTAACTAGTGAGAATTTTTAAATACAAGAAAAGGAAAAAATTATGAAACCGGAAAATTCACAAAACACTTCTGTATAACATGTGTAAAGAATATTTAAATTTCTCAGTGATATACAGCTGTAAAATCAATAAAAGTAACACTAAATAAAACTCATTTGTCATTTTCTAATGGAAAAAAGTCTAGAATTATAATCTTGTAAAAGATAAGAATCAGAAAAAAAAGTTGAGACTCGTGATTTTTCAACTTTATTTTCAACACTGCAGGTCAGTTATATAAATATATTACTTTTTGCCATAAAATATTGTAATCGTGGTTCAAATTCGAATATTGCACTTTTTTATTATAAATTACTTATTTATTCTACTACATTTATAGCAAATATTGACAAGTTTTGTCAGTATTCCTTATAAATATAGTAAAGTATAAAAGAAATTTGAATTAAAAAGTGTTTTCTCCGAGAATTAAACACAATTGCAATATTTTATCGCGAAAAAAAAATTTTTTTAACAATTACTTACGACATTAGTTTCTGTTTCCGAGATTGTTATAGAAAATTGGAAAAGCCATTTCCGAATTCTGAAATAACTAGATGTGATTTTCACCTGAAATTGTTGTTAATCGTCAAGTCACATTTTTCCATCGAAATTCGGTCATGACCGGTAATTACTGACTAGAAACGAGTTCTGACGGTAAAATTAGGTTATTTATTTTCAAAATTTGACCATAAATGACGGTAAATGACAGTCAAAAACTACCATAACCTGATCGATTTTTTTCTGACCGGTAAACACCGGTAAACTCACACCCCCGATCGTCCGCCCATTTTCACCACGAAATTAATTAATGCTTTGACGCGCTCATATTCGCTCAACTGCAGATGGCGATACGGAAAATTATTCGCAAGAACAGTTTCACGCTTGACCAGTACATCTACGACTTTCGACTTGCTACTATAATCTTCGTAAAAATCGCTTTTCGTCAAAAACCGTTCCAGGGTAGTTATAATTAATGAGTATTCGATAAAGGTAATTTTTTTTAAACAAGTGTGAGGCAAACGATGATATATTTTCAAGCGTTCGATTGACTAATAAATTATTTACGGTACGTATAAGAAATTAAGAATAAGATGTAATAAAAATTTTTCCTGAAATTCAATTTTCGTTTGGAATTATAAGCGACATTTTTAAGGTTCTTGGTCTTGAGATATCCCGGATAAAATTTTTTTTTTTGTATCATAAGACAGTTGTTAAAACATTATGAACAATGCAAACTTTGACCTTCTTATCAAGTTGAGAGAAAATGTCTCGTTATCCTTGGATCAATGATGGGTGCTAACGTGATACAAGCTTATTTGCCAACGATTTAATTTAACCAAGGTTCAACGTAATTATTCAAATCATTGTGATTACATCCACTTTAAGAACGAAGTGATTTTTCGAGTCTTATTTTACCGTTAATGACATTTTGTATTTGGGAAAATTTTTTGTCTATGTTGATTTCACGTGATTTTACCAGCGTTTTTGCATGTTAAGAAAAATTTGTGAGAATTGACTATAGAGAATTTGAAAATATTCAAAATGTGTTAATGGGTTTTTATAAAAGTAATTTTTTTGTATATTGTTGTTATCAGTTCATAATAAATAAAAACTTCATATTAGATAATAAGTTGTGCTTATTTATCATAATTATATGATTTTCACGAAGATTTGATAAAACTTTTGTATATAAATAATTAAAATTCATAAAAAATTTTGAAACATATTTTTATACTTTGTTTGAAGTACTATAAAATAATGTGGATTGATGACTAATTTACCGTATTTTTGACTTATAAAATTTATTCAAAAATACAGGAAGATCGCAAATTTAATGAATTACTATAAATATCGATTTTCGAAAATCCTGAGCAAAGTTCTGAGATATTTAAAAGAAAAAATATGACAAGCATGAATGACTTTACCTTTTTTATATGCAGAATAATCTACTGTTTTTATACACAAAATACCAAATACCGTTGTAACTTTTTTATTTCAATTATTGGTCACTTTAAAAAATGAATTCATTTTTTTTTAAATATTTAGAAAATTCAGCTTTTCGATAAATTTGAATATTTTATGAGAAATTCATTTTGATTCAGATTATTTATATTATACATAATTCAAGACATTAAAATCAAGTACATAATTGTTGAACGTTATCCACAAGCTCACAACAATATTTAATGATAAAAACTCGAACAGATTCATAAATTAAGAATTTGGGTTTAAATAATATCGAGGTCATAATCTTAAGATTTACAGGAATAAAATCTAAAATTATTATAAAATAATAAACTCTTGAAGTGTGAAAAAAAATCACAAACTTTGCATTGCAGTATTTGGAGCTGACACAATTTTTTTCTCATATTTCGATAAATCTTTTTGAATTTTGCTTAAATTTTTTTGAGACATTAACTGTCAAACTTCATTCAGTAAAAATTTCTTAAAACATTAAAAAAATTTGCGATGTTTTCTCGTTATTTCGGCAATTTTCTCCTGGTGCAAAAAGTTTTTTGAATTTCCAAATATGTTGAAACGTATTATTCATCGTTTCTTTCAAATTGATAATATTTTTTTCCATTGTTAACTACAAAATTAAATTAATTCAAAATTTGTCTAGGAATTTTCGAAAAATTGCACAAACTTCAAATCGTCGAGAATTTGTGATAATTACAAAATCTACTGAAACGATTTGGAAGATGTCTACGAAGTTTTAAATTTACCTATATTACAAATTAAAATTATTACAAATCAAATCAATATACAATGTAATATTGATATATAAATGTAAATTAAATATATTGATAATATTGAAATTTTTTTAATATTACATTCAAAATTTGAGTTTTCAATGACTTGTGTTAAAATTTTAGCTGTGTTTGTTTTTTTCGACAATTTCCTCCAAAGAGGAAAACATTTCTAAAAATCTAAATTTGACGAAGAATTTTTTTTTTTTTATCATTTCACATTATAGCAATTCTTTTAAAATAAAAAACAAAACTTTTTGTTGAATTAAAAAAATTTTTTTTATATTCTATTTTACATTCACTTTGAATTCATTGAGTATTTTCGATTTCCCCTTTTGTTCTGATTAGTGATTTTGGTAAACTCAAAATATTCTATTTTAAATTTCTGCCATGCACATTTTTTTTTCTGAGTATGGAGGAAATAGCACGTAGGACGTGTTAACACATGAAATATTACCACGATGATACGTTAACTTTTGAGATTTGGCTTAGCATAGAGTTTCTCGCGGATGATTGTAAATTGTCCGCAATTGGCAGGAAGTCAGGGGACTGTTTGCGCGCCCCCTCACTTTCGTTCTTTTCAACGTTCATTGGCCAACATATCAGGCTTTTGCAGAGTTGTTTTTCATGTTTTTTCTAACAAATCATTAGCGTACTTGTAATATAGCTCGTCACATTACAAGCTTTCTGTGACGTTACTTCAAATTTGAATAAAATCGATGAGTGTTTCATGTAAATTTAAAAAAAGTGATCAATGATAAAAACAATAAGAACTACAAAAACATGCATTGAATTGATGAAAATACAAAAATCCACGATAATAATAATAATGAATTAAAATTATGAACAATGTACTTACAGTGTAAAGAGTTTTTTTTTAAACAGAGTTTTAATTATCAATGTTTGGCTAGAAAAATTGGGAAAAATAAGAATTTAAAAGTTTTCATTTATTTAAATAATGAAAAAAACGAGAAATACAATTTATGAAATATTCTTGGCAGTTTTTATCATCTGAGTAAATATTTCAACATTTATAGTGATTATAATCTCTTTTCATAGCTTTAAAATACAGTTTTCCAGAAAAATTTCGAAAACTTTAAAATTATTTTTGAGTATTCGCAAAGTTATTTCTTGCCAATTTAGCCTCTGATAGAAATTTGGCCGTGAAAAAACATCTGCAACAAGTGTATTTTTAGAAAAATTCTGTCGTATCACGCGTAAGATTACGTTTTCAAATAAGGATAAAAGAATGATTTGCTCTAATGTCAAAGAACGAGCCAGTTTTTTTTTACTGTTTTTCATGTACAAGTAAATTGCAGAAAATATTTATCAATTAAAAGATGCTCATTTTGAAATATAAAAATTTATTTATGTAAGAATTTATATTCACTTACAAAAAATCGTTTGAAGAAAAGCACTTTTCCCCGAATTTGAAATTTCATTGAAAATCAAAAAATTTATTTTGAAGAAATTTGCAAGGAAAAAATCGAGTAAATTAATCGCTCTTTTTTTCAAGTCAAAAATCACTCTAAAACGATTGAAATTTTATTTATTTAGAGTAAAATTTTTACTCCAGTTTAATTTTTGGAAATACCATTTGATGAATTGATAAAATTGATAAAATTCTGTCCTGAAATCCTTTAAACAGTCCTCATTTTTCCCACGAAAAAATAGACTTGGGTCACCCTGACAATTTGCCGACTCATTTGAAATTCTAGGCTTTTTCAGCTCGTAGTGTAACCTATTATTTTCCATATTTCTTCAATTCAGAAATTCGGTTAAAGCGACAAAGCCGTGGTGTAGGTAAAGACAGAATAAACCATGATCGGAGAGCGTACGATGTCCCGTTACGGGACCTAGAAGTCGAAGACAGTCAACTCTTATAAATCAGTGAATACTTAGCCGTCGAACGGTTCAACGGCTGGCACTCCAAGCGCGCCAAAAGTTCTTTTTTTCGCCTCGAAAAACTCACGTTCCAACAAAAATCTTTCTCATGAAACAACAATTTATAATATTTTCTTTAAAAAAGTCATCATTACCCAAATTATTACGAAAATCCAGAAACACGTCGCGACCTTAGTTTTGTCCATCATGGAAATTGCGTGTTTTGAGAATACAAGAATTGGAAAAGATCAGAAAGAATGAAAAGTGTGGAAATTTCGCTGTTTTCCATTGTAAATTGACACGCTGAGGTGCGAGTTTGACTTGCAACATTACACGGCTTTTGAATTTTTCGCACCAACATATAACTAGAGCAGGAGTGTTAAGTAACGTAAAAATTGTTTGGTTAATTTGCGTTTTTGATGAAGTTGGAAAGCGTTGAAACTTGTGCTGAAAAAGTTGGATGTGATTTTGTTTGTAGTTAACGTTAAACAAGTTAGCGAGTCTTCTGGATTAAGTCATGAGTCGCACCGGATATACCTGCATCAGACATATTTTCTGCACCCTCAACGTATTAATATGGGTACGTGATGTTTCAATGATTTTTGAATTTTATTTTCGTATCCCTTCACTTGAAAATAGAGGAATTTCCTATACCGTTTTCATATTTGCAGCTTTGCGCTTGCGGAATTTTGGGTGCAGGTTTATGGTTGCGCCTGGTATATTCAGGGTACACAACTTTGGTACCACAGTACAATTTCATATCAGCTGATTCGATTCTTTTGGCAGCAGGATGCGTGACTTTCGTCGTGGCATTTTTCGGTTGCTGCGGAGCCTGGTTTCAGTCAAGAATAATGTTGATTATGGTTAGTGTCAATGTCATAGAGTTTAGTGTAATACACCGAAAAAAAGGAAAATTGATGTATCAGCAAAAAGATGTGATGTTTCAACAAAATTTGACAGAATGAATTTTTCTTGTAGCAGTAGCTTATTTTTAGTTAAAATTCGAAAAAAATTCGTTCTGTCAAGTTGTGTTGAAACAACACCAGAGAAAAGAAAAAAATAGTTATATTCTTATTTGAAATTAAATTTACTGTATAGACCATATTTCATATATGGCTCATGTAAAAAATTGGAGAGAAACTGTCTCGTGTATAATAATTATTGTCGCTCTTAATGACTTTCGAATATTTGTTCAGTATTTCAGTCTAGTTGTTGTACTGTTTCTGACTGAATTTATGCTCGGCACGTTTACTTTCGTATTCCGGGAGCATTTGAAGAGAAGCCTGAACGATGAATTGTTGTATGGAATTGAGAAACATTACAATTCGACAAGAGAACCTGGGACGTTGTCCGCGGTTTGGGATCAAATACATACCGAGGTATTATTTAAGTTTTTAGTTACTTACGATACAACATTTTTAAAATGTTTGAATCCTATGGAAAATGTGAATTGAATAACTTATTTGATAATTATTACTATTTTTTTTATACTTATTATCACCGAGCGCTTGGCATAGAAAATATAAGATCTTACGGTAATTTTAATGTTAAAAGAAATTGTTTTCTTATAAAAAAAAAACAATGTTACTTAATTTAATAGAGCGTGAATTTTTCGAGTGAACATTTTGACCATGAAAATTTTGTTCTAGAGTAAAAATACAACATTTTAAAATGCTTAAATCATTACTTTCTCAAGACTTGTTTTATTAGAATTTAGCATTAAAATCGAAATTTTATAGAAGATTTCAATATAAACATTCGTCAGATTTCAAAAATTCAGACTGAGGTGTATGCAGAAAATACTTTTTCGAGTTTTTTTTTCGAAATATTTTCTTTACAAAAGACTGAGTCTTTTGAGATTTTTTTTTTTACGGATTCTCGTATGTATTTTTGAACAATGTGCTCACGGTTTTTCATGAATTATAAAGCTTATTGCAGGTTTATGTAGTATTTATTTTATAGATTCTTACTATAATTGTAGATTGTTATGTAGATGTCTAGTTTGATCCTCTGGATTTTTAGAAATTTTAAGAAGACAAAATCCATATCGATTCTTAGTATTCTATAGATTTCTTGTATTAGTATTTTTTTATTTTTACTATTTTCGAGATATTCTAGCGTTTTCTAGTATTTATCTAGATTTCTTGTACTTTTATAGACTGTACGAAACGATTTTTAGGATTCAATGCTCTAAAATTTGAGGTTTCATTGATCTAAACCGTTTATTTAAATTTTTCAGAAAACAGTATTTTCATAAGTGTCTATCACTTTCAGTATTTCTTCACTGTTTTAATAATTCGGTAAATTCGCTTAATTATAAATTGTAATTAATAATTTAAATGTACGTTTTTCATAATTTGTATTTTTATCAGCAAGTGTAATGAATTTTTTGGTTTATTTATGCTATTTTTTGTGCATATTTGCATACCTTGTATGAGAAAAAGAAAAACAATTATCGGAACGTTTTAGTTCGTTACTGCTGTATGCATTTTCAGAATTATATGCTCACAGTTTTTTATTACTTATGAAACTTTGCAGGTTTTTGCAGTATTTATTTTATAGATTTTTACTTTGATTGTAGATTGTTATGTAGATTTCTAATTTCATTCTCTGGAATTCCGATTTCAATAGATTTATAGAGATCGTATACATTTCAAGAAAACTACATCCATATCGGTTCTTAGTATTCTATAGATTTCTTGGATTTTTCTTCTTTTTTAAGTTTTTAAGATTTTGTAGCGTTTTTCAGAATTTCTCTAGATTTTTTCTATTTCTATAGACTGCTTGAAACGATTTTTAGGATTCAATATTCTAAAATTTGAAGTTTCATTGATCTAAAGCATTCGTTTAAATTTTTCAGAAAACAATACTGTCATAAATGTCTATCACTTCAGTATTTCTTCAGTGTTTTTATGATTCAGTATGAATTCGCTAAATTATAAATTGTTATTAATAATTCATATGCACGTTTTTCATAATTTGTGTTTTTTTTGGCATGTGTTATGAATTTTACAGTTTATTTATGCGTTTTTTCGTGCATATTTTCATTCCTTGTATGAGAAAAGAAAAAAAAATTTTCGGAACGTTTTAGTTCCCTACTGCTGTATGGATTTTTAGAATTATATGCCTACTGTTTTTTATTATGTATGAAACTGCAGATTTTTGTAGTAATTATTTAATAGATGTTTATTATTATTGTAAATTGTTATGTAGATTTCTTCTTTCATTCTCAAGAATTCTGATTTCAATAGATTTTTATAGATTGTATAAATTTAAAGGAAACAAAATCCATATCGATTCTTAGTATTCTATAGATTTCTTGGATTTTTTTCTTTTTCAAGTTTTCAAGATTTTGTAGCGTTTTCCAGAATTTCTCTAGATTTCTTCCATTTCTATAGACTGCTTGAAACGATTTTTAAGACAAAGTGTTTACAAATTTGAAGTTTCATTAATCTTAAGCATTTGTTCAAATTTTTCGGAAAACAGTACGTTCATAAATGTCTATCACTTTCAGTAGACCGTTTCCATTTCAAATCGACCGACCCATTTGGGTCATGATTTTATTTTTCGATAATTTTTAAATATATCGTTAAGAACACTATTTCATTAGATACGTATTTTTTCTTTTCGACAAAAAAAAATTTTTTGACGATTTATCGGCATTTATGTTTTGAGGGTAAAAATCGATTTTTCTCATCGAAAAAAAAACTTTTTCTTCAAATACGCACAGTTTTACTCCAAACTCGAATTTTTCGACGTTCTTTTTTCTCAAATGTTCGAAATTGATTGAACATTCACAAAAAAATATTCACGAACGTTTCTCCATCGTAGTTAATAAATAATTTAACAATAAACAAAAAGTGAAAAAAAACTTCAAAAATTTTTTTTTTAATATTTTTTTTTGTTTTAATTTTTAAAATATCAACAAATAATGCGTTAAACAAACTATTAACATTTTATATCAGTGAACAAAAATTTTTCCATCAACAAGCGCAAAATTCATCATTAAAATTTCAGTTTTTCTCTGAATAATAAACCGATCGTTGGTCGTATAAATGAGAAAAAAAATATGTTTAATAGTTTAAATGGGTACTTTTATTTGACAGAAAGAATGAGGACGCAAATCAAAAATTAAAAAAGATCGAACGTTCTTTAACTTATTAAATCACAAAATTTTACTGCATATTGGAGCCAAAGTCAATAACATGTAGTACCACAGGTAATGCAATTTATCACACTATATAATATTTTGTACAATAAGTTCTAATAACAAAATACTTTGCTTCAGACGTTTCAAAAACTTATTTTAATTTCATGATTTCCTATTTATATTCACACGTTTTCGCTGTATATACGAGGGTCATTTGAAAAGTTTCTGGCCTTTTCAAGAAAATAACATTTTTCGAGGCACAAAATAATTTATTTTTCAACATAATCTCCTTTTAAGTCAATACACTTCATCCAACGCTTTTCCCAGCTTTTCAACCCATTGAAAAAAAATTCTTTGTCCAA
>JAPYZL010164193.1:0-15548 GCA_030522825.1 Platygaster orseoliae
GTGAGCTATCAATAAAGTTACAATAACAAAAATGTCGAATTTCCATTTGTTTTCCTTCACAGAGCCTTCATTAAGTATTCACAGCGATTTGTGTTGATAATTGTGCGATTTTTTGTCGGTTTTTGAGAGTGGCCGTCATTACCCCACTATTTTTCCAAATGACAAAAACCAACTTTTTTTAAAGATTTTAATTTTTTGTAGTTTGAATCAAAATTTTTTTAATCTGCCGATATACTTTGTTAGCATTTGAGTTACACTTGTTATCTTAACTTTCGTTTCATCAAGAATGTCAATTTTTGGATGTGTTTTGATGCTGAATGAAAACTATGCCGTCATTACCCTACTGTCCCCTATGCAAATATTAAAAAAAAATTATGTAACGATAAAAAATGATGTAAAACACAAATAAAAGTACTATTAGAGAATTCCAACAGCCTCACAACAAAAAGCATAAAAATAATATGAAATCCATGCCTCAGCTTCGGTATACATATAATATCATGACAACGAAAAGGTGCCCAAGCTCTCGGGGTCCCGGTCCCCTCAAGGGAAAGTTCGCGCTTAATGTTATTAAATCAGAGGACAATCGCGGCACGAGGCGTTCGAGCGATTTTAATAACATTTCACGGAGATTTTTTAATAATATGATAATAAAGTGGAATGAAAGAAAATGGTCGAGGGATTATCGCTGGGTCACGCGGCGCTGCCCACCCTCCGATTTCTGGGGTTGCGTCGTCTGTCAAGCTATCCATCCCCTCCTCCCCCTCCCCCTCTATTTCCCTTGCCCTAAGACTTCTGATTTTATCTCGTTTCACGAAGGAACGGCGCGATTTCCGTTCTCAGATTCGTTTTAATATTGAATCAAATGAGCTTCCGGGCTTGTTCGATCTTGTCTGGGAAAGGGGGGGGGGGAGGAATTAATACACCAAATTTTTCATGGAAATTGAAGGATGCTGCAGGGATTTTGCGAAGGCTGAGGATTTGTGAAGTTTTTTCTCAGGTTTGTGACCTTGATTGAATGAGTGTAAGATTTGTGATGAATGGAAAGATTAGGTTTGGCTGCAGTAGCTAAAGATTTTTTTATTATATAATATTATGGTCCTGGCTGCTGTGGCTAATGGAAGAAAAATTGAAAAGATTTAGAAAATAGAATTTCATTTTTATCAATTCCTCGAATTAAATTCCTTTTTTCAGTATTTTGAGTAAATCGTTAGATAAACAAAGTTTCGAAGAAAAATGTTGAGAAATATTCAGAAAACTTCTTCAAGTTATTAATAATTGGTTATAAACCATTGATTAATTACAGTAAATCTTAAAATTGAGAAAATTTTCGTCAGAAAAAATAAAAAATTAAGATATCTGAGTTTCACTAATTGAGCGAAACCATCGTTTCACACTTGTATGTGTAAATGTCTTTAGGTACTCCCCACGAGTCAAAACCAAAATCAATAGATTCGTTTTGTCACTTGCACAAATGACGTCGAAAAAATCAGAAATCCAGAACGAATGAAGATCATTAATCGGCGTTCTGCATCGTGAGAACCGTTTACGTCACCTTGCCATAGAAAAAATCCCATGTATTATTCGTTGAGCGAAAAATCAATCTTTGAATAAATTACGAACTTACCGTTTAACGCTTTAAAAAAAAAAAATAACATTTAACATAGCAACATTTTTCACATTCACATTTTAAACAAGAAACTGTGAAATTCGCAAATATTTTGCATCGAAAAACCAAATTTGCTGCATTATGATAAATTGTGCGAGCAAATGAAAAAAATTTGTCATATAATAATAGTTCAATGCAATTCAATGTAAATTCATGAATAGTTCATGAATAGTAAATTCATGAATAAATTCCGGCATACTTAAATAAATTAAATTAGTAAATACGAATAATATCGGAGAATAATTTTTCTCAGCAACTCAAATTTCAAATGCTTCGTTTCGGTATCTAATGTGTGTTACATTAAAATTCATTAATTTTATTGTTTATTCATTAATTTTCATTAATACTAATTTATGAATTTTATTTTTCGAAAATAATTATACAATTTGATAAATTCAAAGATCTATAACAATAATATATTATTTTCAATTCACAATTTCACTAAATATACGTCGATATTACATTTATAATATACTGCGAAACCCTCTTTTTTTTACAGGCAGTGTATTTTTCGAAGTAAACGCTTCGAAGGTTGAAAATAATAGACATAAATTTGGTAAAATTGTAATTAGTAGGGAAACAGAAAATATATTTAAAATAAAAAATATTCTTATAAATATTTCAATAGAATTAAATAAAAATATTTCTGAAATTGACAGGTTTTTGTAAATATTTCCTAACTTTTCATGAACAGGATGAAAAAATTCTGGAATTTGAAACTGAAAAAAATGACAAACGTGTTTGTGACTTATTATATTTGTTTATTAACGGACCTTGCAACAAATTTGAATAAATGTCAAAAATTATTTAAGTAAAATTCCAATTTATTGGAAAAAATCAAACGACTATATAAAATGAATCAATGCAGATCATTTACTTATAAACACCTTTAACACCACGAGATATTATACTGCAATAGATTTATCAACTAATATACCTACTTGAAAAAAAAAGAAAAAATGAAAAATATTTAATGTCTATCTCAAATATTTACCATCATTTTTCGTCAATATTGAATAAATATTTCAATGTATTTTTGTAAATATTTTCAGTTGCTCTGGTAATAATTAGCAAGGAAGAAAATACGTTATCGTTATAATTCTCTCAATTATTAACCATATTCCAGCATCATTTAAAAACATTTGGATTCTTGACAAGGCTGTCACAAATTGGTCACCGAAACATCTCATTTCAAATTTGAAAAAGTGAATCAAATTATTCTCACATAATATTATACTAATTCAAAATCCTTTCTCAACTAGCAGCAGCATTATATCATATCATTGATTACGACTCCCGAATGAAATAAAGCCCGACAATTTTGTCGAGCGGTTTAGGCACGATTTGGAAGCCCGTCGAATAAGGACAATAATGGCAAAGAAAGCCCGATGCAGTCGCGGTATTTTCACCGGTGCAGGATGAAACGCGGTGCATTCGGCAATACGAAATCGAATGACAGATCGTCTTTTTCATCTCCCGAAAGAACCATGAGCGCGCGATGATGGATTATCTCTCGTTGCCCGAACTGTCGTCGCGCACATTTTGACGCGACCGTTGTGAACATTTTTTCCTTGCCCACCCGAACTGACAACATCATTTGATGATTCTGGTGAAATCACGCCGAGGGCGAGGTGGAATGAAAAAACATTTCGTATTCACGGAATCGATCATAGAATTTTATGAGGGTTTTTTCAGTCCTTGGGGTAGCTTTTGATCGTGGGGGGCAGGGAGGGAGGGGATGAAATGTCATTGATTTTTGGGGATGAGATTTTTCGTTGAAGTGGTACAGGGTAGATAAATGGTTTGTTTTTAAAGTGAAAGAATAGAATTGTGACGATTTCGAGAGTTTTTTGGCAGTTTTGATATTTTTATATAATTTTTGTGGAGGGTGATTTTGAAAATGTGAAGTCACAATTTTAAATTACCTTGTACTTATTTTCTTTATTTTAAAATTTATTTAATTTATTATGTTAAAAAAAATTGATTTATCAAATATTTTTGAATTGTATTTATTTAAGTGTATTTAACTTGTATGTTTGAAAATTCAGTTTCTATGAATTATCAATTGTTATTTATAAGGTACATCTGAATAATTGTTCGTACTTGTGAAAATCAGTATTATTTCGTTGTTTTTAAAAGCTGTGCTGCATTCAAAATGTGCTAGTTTCTAGAGATTTCCTTTAATTTGGGGGGGGGGGCATGTAAATGTTTGAATATTTTGAATACCATATGTAATATTTTTTAAAATAATTCTTTGATATATATCAGGTATTATTATTTTAGATTACACCCCTTTGAACATTCGAAAGAAAACAAATTCAAATCAATTATTTCACTTCATAGAAGGATACTTGCGATCCTTTTTCGTATAAATATCGCTGTTTATATGTACGTGTAATAGTTGCAAAGTTATAAATGATCTCGAAACCATCGCGTCACTTTGGAGCAAAACGATTAACACAGCGTGATCCCTGGATCAATGGAGGATGATGCGCCCATCTCTCGCGGGAAGTCGCGTGTCTTGCGTATAAAAGGACATGACTTTATGCCTGTCTTTCTCAAACCCGACAATTAGTCGCTCGCTTATGCTCGTGATTAATGGGCTCGCGCGAGTGCAGCAGGCGTGCAATTCGTGAACCCAACGAATATTCCAAAGCGAAAGCTCCTGCAGGGACATTATATTTTATTAGGTGACATAACATTTATCATCTCTGCATCTCTGCGATTTTACTTCGTAAAAAAATAGTAGAAAATAAGAAAACAAAAAAACAAAACAAAAAAAAAATTTGATTGTTCAAAGAGTTTTTTGAAAAAATTTGACAGAATAGATTGAGTTTTGATTTAGTCGATCTTACAGAAATATTTTTACGATAATTTTCGAAGATATTTCGTTGGTCAAAATTTTTTTACTAATTTAAAAGTTTTAAGAATTACTAAAAAAATGATATTTCGATTTTATTAAAATTCAAAAAACTTGGAGTTTTAGTGATTTTTTACAATTGTTCTTCAAGTTTCAAGAACTTACTGATGTAGTTTTAAAAACAGAACAATAATTAAAAATAGTAAGAAAATACAATATCATATATCCGTATACTTTAAGATTGACATTTTATCGATTTTCAATATTTTTATAAAAATTCAAATTTATAACTTTGAAATACACATAATAATCAATTGTCAAACCGTTGCAAAAAGTAAAAAAAAATTTTAATTTATGAGAATGCTAAGAAAATTATTTAAAGTATAGAGGTGAACAGTTTTTCTCGAATTCTTCAAAATTTATTAGAATTACTTAAAAAAACGTGAAAATTCTGGGACTAAACAAATTTTTTCTAAAAATCAATGAAACATTTACACTAGTCACCTAACCTAACCATATGTAAACTTGCAAAGAAATTTCTTTTTTTAATTACACTCAAAAGTTAAAACTGTTTACTCACGCTCAAAAATATGACAAACTCATGTCAACTGTGACATGAAACTTTTTTATTCCCTTCAGCAAACACACAGCAACAATTAAAAAAAAGAACCACACGCCATATTACACTCGGTATACATACAATCTAAATATTCAATGCATGCATAATACGAGTGTCAAGGGTTGACAAAAGTCAAACATTCATGTGTACATTAAACCGGGGTTATAGCGTAATACATATAATTTAAAAAAAAATATAAATTACTTTTTTATCAAAAAAAGGTAACATACAACACAAAATCAATAACTTTTTTAAATTTCACGTGATGAGAAATTATCAAAAAAAAAAAATCGAGATTCATACGGAAGAATTTGGGTTGCAAGGATTAGTAAAACTACAGTAATTTTCGCTTGTTGTTTGTAGAGATTTCGTCGACATTTCGTGACAGATACTCCTGTTTTCAGTGATTTTCCAAAGAGTATTTGGCCGGATTAGCTCCCCATAAGTGTTCTCTAATCCTGTTAAAATGTTTGCTGACAAAAAACCCAGGAGGCTGTTTGATTTGTGTAACCACTGTCCCCCAGTGTAAACTATGTTCGGCGATATTTGAACAGCTTGGTCAAACATTGGAGCGTGCCTTTTAGGACCCCGACGCCTCGGGCTCAATACGGTTAAATGCCGTCGAGAGTCGATACTCCTACTCTCTCAATTTTAAATAGTCATTTCTGACTATGATAGTCAAAATCGACTAATTCACGTAGCAAAAAGACAGGTATTTGTAAATTAAAAAATTATTCACTTCTAGAAATAATCGAAACTACACGGAAAAAACAATATGGTTGTCACAACCTCATAAATAGTAACATTTGCCCCAACTATTTTCATGGTGTAGACAACCTCATTTGTGGTTGGTGCCACCACATTAAAAAGTTACTCCAAGCTTAAAAAAAATTGCAATAACTTTTAATGTTGTTGCACTAACCACAAATGAGGTTGTCTACACCATGAAAATGGTTAGGGCAAATGTTACTGTTTATGAGGTTGTGATAACCATATTGTTTTTTCCGTGTAATTTGCACGCAGAAAAAATACTAAACGTAACGTCCA
Organism: Platygaster orseoliae; assembly: GCA_030522825.1. Classification (NCBI taxonomy): domain Eukaryota; kingdom Metazoa; phylum Arthropoda; class Insecta; order Hymenoptera; family Platygastridae; genus Platygaster; species Platygaster orseoliae. Next base: position 6,196 of record JAPYZL010164193.1, read on the forward strand.
TGGAAATGGCTCATTTTAAGAATCCTTAAAAAAAGATGTTACATCTATTTGAAGATAAAGTACAGTTTCATTTGATGCCAGAAACAAACACTGTTGCAATAAAAAGCTGTAACTTTACTTCACTCTTACGATATAAAACCTTCTTTCAAAATAACACAATTATTAGCCATCATTTTTACTATTACTCTATTTTATATAATAACTTTATGATTTGGACTATGAAATGTCGTGTTCTTATTAAACATTGTTTTTATTGTTTTACTATTTTTTTATTTAAATATTTTAGATGATAAGATTATTGAATAATCATCATACACTGTCCAAAGTTTTTCACAACTTCGTCTCCACACTTATCAAAACACCTTTCTAAGCACCCCATTTCCCCTTAAAACTCCCTTTCAAAAAACACAATCATCAGCTATCATTAGCACACTTGAAACTGCCCCATTCACCCCACAAAAAACTCAACCCAACAAGAAGCGAAAATACGAATCCCTCGTTCGTGGCGAAATGTATTTTTCAAAATTTCAACGCAACGGTTTCATAATGCCTCGATAGTTAATGCGGGACCATTAGTCAAACGTCGGGTCTCGTGCACACGAAAGAGAAATTTCGATTTTAAATCGCTACATTTATCATGCAAGCAGGCGCATATGACACCGTTCTGATTTTATTTTATTCCTCTTTTCCCTCGCGCCTCCCAACCCTTTTCTACAATAACCTTTCATGCTGGTAGCCCGATGTTGCTCCAACTTACATTGTTATATGCTCACAAAAGCCGGGAAAACTTTCGCGTCAATCGAGAAAAATTACAACTCGGCTTTTTTCGCTACGCTTTTTCCCGGCGTTTTTCGATTTACGCCCTTTGTATTCAAGGGCTTCCGCGTACTTTGAGGAGCTTTTCAAACGGAGATTTGATTAATTTCAAAAAATGGGAGATCGAGATATCGTGCTCTGGATGGATTCGTAAATGAAAAATAACGGGATCGTTTTTTTATTCAAAATTAAAAGTTCTTTTTTTTTGTTTTGTTTATTCTCAAGACTGAAACATTGGAAGAGTCAAGCATTTTTGTGAGTGAATTGAAATTTTTTTTTTCATTCATTGGAATATAAGAATAAAATTATTAATCACTGATATTGAGATTATGGAGAATGATGAATTTCGGAAAGAATAAGGAATAATTTCTTGTCTATACTGTATAACAATGTTGATGAAAATATTATTGAGTTTGTGTCTGAAGGCCTTCACGCATTGTGAAAGTTTTTCAAACAAGCATATGATTATTTAAAAATAGACTCGCAAATATAAAATATTGGATCCTTAAGAACTGAAGATTTGTTTCCCAAATTTGTTCAGAGGGACAAAACACTAGAAGAGTATACAATTTTTTTAAATGAGTTCGAGGTTCCTTTTTTTTTCAACGGATTATTCAATTAAGTTTAGAAGTATAAATTTTGTCGTTTTGGGATGCAATATATTTAAATAAAGATTTTTATTAATTTGAAAAAATTTGATATCGAAATTTCATGTTCTGGATGTATTTGTAAATAAAAAATCACGTGATTGTTTATTATACAGAGTTGATATTTTTTTATTTCAAATCAAGTTCCCGCCGAAGGCAACAAAATTAGGACATTAGGTATGTATATTGAGAATTTATATGAGAAAATCTTCTCTTATTTTTTGTTTTTGTTTTTGTTTTTTTTTTTCATATAATAATTCTATTCATCTTGAGAAAAAAAAAATCCGAAAAAATTTTTTTTTGGACTGTATCACAAAATCAACAAAAAAATTTTCTATTTGAATTTGACGTGCTTTCAAAAACTTTTCAATGTAAGGATTTGATTAATTGAAAAAGGGGTATCGAGACTTTGTAATATGGATTTGTATTTTACCAAAAATAATGTGAAATATTTTATATAGAATAAAAAAATAGCCTTGTAAAATCACTTATAAAACATTGGCAAATATTTCCATAATGTACCTATAATAAATCAAATAAATATAATATATATATATACAATGTATATAATAAGAATATATAATAATAAATAAATATATTCATATATATAAGAATATATGTAATGTATATTATAAATATGTAAAATATAATAAATTTTATATTAAATACAACCAATAAAATAATAGTCAATGATTCTTTCAATTCTGAAGAAACAATTATTTCTTTAATATCAGGTACTTATGTTGTTTTGCATTTAGTGAATTAAATAAAGCTCAGAAAGAATTCTGGAAAACTTTTTTCTGAACTATTTCAAGTTATTGATGAACTAATTTTCTTGTCAAACTTATGGCAAAAATCTGTTTTCCTGTTTGCAGAGTTTGAATTTCTCGACATCCATGTCACGCAGCAATTAAGTTCAACTCCTTTGGTTGCGAGATAATATTGAATTAACAGGTGGCTTTGATCTTCGGTGAGAACGCCGTCATTTTCCAAGCGATTAATTAGCGTTTCCATATCAAATTATCTTCGATTTTCTCCTTTGATTTCCTGTGAATAAACTGTTTTCCAAGTTATACAACCGAAAGATGGTTTTACGATAATAGTAATAATCTAATAATGCTTCGTCATACTTGTCAATTTTATTTAATAATTAATGAATATATTAGAAGACATAGCATTTTTGTATGAAAATTCTTCCGTTTTAATCTTTTAAATCGGTATGAAAGAAATTTTTCCGAATTCAACTATACCTTACTCATTTTTTCCTCGTGACAATGCATGATTACAGTTATGTATAAATTTTGTTAAATACTGAACTATACAACCAAAAAATTATACAGAAAAATTTCGGTACTTTGTTCAGATTCTTTTGGTATGTATTAACATTACCTTAAAAATATTATTTTTACATAGCTACAAAACTATTTTAATTGCATTATTACATAATATTACATTATTATCAAGACTGCAAACAGATGCAGTAAGATATTTCTGGAGTACAATAAATGTTATCATTTAATACCTGAATCGATAATTCAACATTTATATTTTCGGAATCATGATCTTACAACCGTCAAACATATAAAACTCCGACCAAAAAAAGGAAGAATAAAAATGAGGAGATAACAAGGCGTGACCCCCAAATCTTACAAGTGGAGCAAAGGGACTCTCGGTCGTGCGCCCTTGGTACAAACTGTGTATAGGGCTAGGTAACTCGCTGATTTATAAATCGAATCATAAATTGCCGGAGTAACAATGCGACGCGCAACGTACATTGCGCGTTGTTGGAGTGAGAATGAAGGGACTGCTGAAATGTACGCGTGTTTGCATTGCGTGCTCGACCGGAAACACGATTTATATACGATGCAAATTAAATGTGCCCCGCGCGGGGCTCGCCAGCCCGTGCAACCGTAACGAGAAACCGCGAAAAAACGAGGGAAAATACAGATTTCACGTTCAGCTACAGTTTCTGATAAAACCGAATTTCCAGGTTTTTCGTTAAATGGTGTTTTTTTGTTTGGAGTACGGTGTAAGTGATGAAAATTTTTTAATTATTTGTGAGAAAAAAGTTTAGATTCGGGAGGGGGTATTTTTCGACTATAAATTATGGCTGAACGAGAATTGGAAATCAGGAATGTTTAGGTTTTTGTTTACTTCACTGATTACAAGTTGTAAGTGTTGATCTTAGATGCGAAATATGAAGTTTTTCATTTCGAGTTCGTGAGGTTCATTAGTTACGAGATTTTCATAGTGTGAGATTAGAAAATTTAATTTTATAGTGCAGGAAAAGAAATGTTGGTGTATTTGAGAATCGAAAAATAAAGAAAATAAAAAAAACATGTGAGATACGTGACATATACAGATAATCTTGATCAATTGAAAAAATTTCATTCATTTCGTTTACTTAATTTCATTCATTCGAACAATTTATTCAGTTCCCCAAAATTGGCTCATATTAAGTATATTAAGACCTTTTCATTTTTTTTTTTGAAAGTGTAAATCTCAATGTTTTTTTAGAATTTCTAAGTTGAAATCTTGAAAATTCGGAAAAATTTTGTTTTAGTTTCAGTTGGTCAAAAAATAACTATTTTGATTAGTCATTTTAAAAGTAACTTCTAGAATTGTCATTTTCAAGGAATTGACTATATTTTCTTTCAGATTTTTCCTCATTCTTTCAACGAATTTCGACTATGTCCAAGTCAATATTCCCATGCATAAATCTATCAGAACCGACTATTTGTTGACAAAATTTTAAACTAATTAACAAGCTACAATCAACTTTTATGCTAACAATTTAAACTTGCGAATTGACTGAAATTGACTGATTCACAGTAAAATCTACTATTTCAATGAGTCAAAATTGATTATTTGCTTTTGACGAAATTTTGACTAATTCAAAAAATGAAACTTGATTACTGTGTTTGCAGGTCATGCTTTTTTCGCTGGGCAAATGAGTCTAATTTCACCGTTAATTAGACGAATTTGACTAATCCAAACCGAGAAAATTTGGAAAAAGACAAAATATTTCATTAACTAGAAAATTTTTGTCAAATATTATATGCATATTTCAAGAAGTTTGCATTAAGTTAAAAATTTGTAAATTTTGGAAAATGAAACAAACATAAAAAAAAAATTGATTTCTGAAAAATTTGACGAATGAAAAAATATTTGATAAATTATTTAATTTGCATTATACCATATGGATAAAATCATATCTATTTGAAACATGCATAATATGGGTTTTTCAGTTTTACATCAAAATCTGAAAAACTTGAGAAGCAAAAAAAAATTGTAAAATATTCCATTGATTTCGACCAAAATCTATGAAATTCAATAAGTTTTCAATAGTTTGTAGAATACTTGAGTTTTAGATTTTGTTTTTATTATAAAAAAAAATCTTATATTAAACGATACTTTTAAGTTTTAAGAATTTATAGAATATGACACAATGTTGATGTATATTAGTTATTGTATTCATTTATGTTTTTTTGAAGTATGAAGTATGAACTATAATTTTTTTTTATTTTCTAATGAAAATCAAGAAAACCTAAAAAGTACTGAGAAATTACTGAAAATCTCGATAAATTGACAAATTTTCATCATATTTTGCAAATTATAAGTAATTTGTATTTTCAGTGTAAGGAATTTCGAAAATTGCGAAAAAATGAAAAACTATTCAAAATTTATAAGGTTATCAATTACTCTACCCAAAAAGTTTGCAGGATTTCAGAAAAGTTAAATAATTTCGTAGATTTTGTTTATTATCATATTTTTTGGAATATTCATTATAATATTTCATAATTCTTAATAAAAATCTGAAGAATTTGGAAGGTGTTAAAAAGTTACCAAAAATCTTGATTGAATAGACATAGATATCTCCAAAAATTTGGAAATTGACGAATAGTTTTTATCATGTTTGTAATTTTGAAAATTTGAAAAACATAAAACAACCCTCTAAATTGTATATTTTATAAATAATTCTGTAAGATTCAAAAACATTCGATAATATAATTGAGAAAATATTTCTAAATTCCGTAGATACTGAAATTCTGAATATGACAATTCATTTTTTAAAAACTTAAAATATTTCTAAAACTGTTAATTAGGATTTCGTTTATCATTTACCAAAATATACTTGTTTATGAAAAAACCCTTTCCCCAAAATCTCCAGAAAACAATTAAAATAAATATACAATCTGGAAAAAAGGTGGATTTTCAGTTCAAACTTTAGAAAAAAAATGTCAAAAACCAAACCCGAACCCCCAGATATTTCAAGCTAAAAAAACCCCTGCAAAGTCCTACCATCAGTCCCACATTTAAAACGGCATGAAAAAATGAAAAATGATCCTTTCGACATCAGAGCGAAAAAAATGGGAGCGTGCTAAAATCCGGCTTTGGCTTCCCTAATCACATTCGATGTCGCACATTTAGGCAACACCATAGCGAATCGCAATCCTGCCGGGATCGCCACCCTAAATGCATTGAAGTCCATTCAATTTATCGCCGTAAAGGAGTGCATTGTTTGAAGCGTATAGAGTTTATCCACTCCAAACGATCCTTATCAAATCGGCCAATATTTAATGCAGATTAACGTGGTGAGTCGTGCAAGATGGATCGCTATAAATTCAATGTCCCGGGCTATTCCGGGTCGACGCACTTTTATCTCTGCTCATTCGAACGGAAAATTTGCCAAGGTGTATTCGTTACACGTTCATATATATTTTTGATCACAGGAAAAAACTCTTTCTGGCGGATTTCGTCAAATACACTTGAACCCCGATTTTGTGCAGTTAGTGGTTCTTGATTCGAGGTTCGCTCTATCGAGTTTTTGCTGTATCAGCAAAAAAATGTGCTGAACAACAATTAAAATATTCAAAGATCCTCAAAAATTGAATAATTACTTTCTTTAATAAACCAGATTGTTAAGCATCAAAGAATTCTAAACCATTAGAAAAACACAATTTCCTAAGAAATTTCTCCCAAAAATACCAATTTGTCAAATTTTTCATAAAAAATATATGAAAATCAAACATTTTCAGTCTAAAAACGTATTCATACGTAATGTTCTATACTTCGTTTTATTATAATCATTCGCGATTATAAAAACGAAAAAAAAATATACAAAACTTTCAAAGACGTAGGATATTTTGAGCCTATTTGTCGATTCGAAAAAGATTATTTGTAGTTTTATTTAAAAGGTATCGAATATTTAAGAACCGTCTTCGATAGAAATTTTGGCTATGAGGTTTTCTACCTGCTACGAGTCGCTGATTCATAATAGCCCATCAATATTGATCCCTGTAACCTCGGCATGTTGTGACAGTGTTTAGGGGTGTTTTCAAATGTACCATTTGTATTCCACTCTCCCCTATATAAGTTCATGTTCAGCTGAAAACGTACTGAGCGGACAAATGAGAGACATTAATTCCTTCGTTGAAATCAATTTCCACAATATACTATGACAAATAGAACAGAAATTTAAGCATAGGCAGAGGTAATTGGCTAAAATAAAATTTTATGGAGATGTTACAAATATATTTTAGAATTAGGAAATAAAAATAACCAAAAAAAAAGAATTTCCCTTATTATTTTCTGAATCTCCGACTTTGTAAAAGGATAATTTAATGAAAAAAATCCTTCCATTTTTATTATGCACTTCCTCAAACAATCGAGGATAATATTTTAGCAGGAGGCAAACAACTGCATTGTTTTCAAAAATGTTGGGATAGGATTGGCGACGGGGTAGGAGGAAATAGAAAAAGATGGGACGACGATGGAATTGAAAAATAGTGCTCGGGGCTGCCGTCGCTCACAGTGACGACCTAGTGGCAGCCAATGTAACGCACGAATTAACAAAATAATTGATTTTCATACCGTTCAAACCGGGCGTTACCGGGCGCGCAATTGGCGGGGACGAAAGATGAGGTGAGGGAGTCATTACAACGCCCCGTCGGATGTCGTTTCATCCCGGGAAAATAATCATCACGTATGAATACAGAGAACATGATTTACGGAAAAAACGAAAGGTTTGACAATGTTTGAATAAACTCTTTCATCCAATTTAACCACATAGAATGTGCCTGAAGTTCTAAACGTTTATGAATTAAACAAAAACTAAAAACAAATTGACTTTTTATTGCCATTCATAATAAAAATCAAAAATAATGAAACATGTTAAATAATATTCGTTAAATACAATAATTATGGCTTAATTCAATAACTGAGGATAGGAGAACAATTTTTTTTTTATTTTTTCGTTTATTTTTAAATGTTTGGATATTCAGATACATCACGTAGATTAAAAAACGTGCTTTTTACTTTATATAAATTAATTAATAATTATAAATCCAGCTAAAAGGTTGCTTGGATATGTTAATAATAATAAAATCTTGAAAATATAATTATAAACTTTATTATGAGTTTTATATTGGTCCGATTATTGTAAGGATTTTTTATGATTTATTACGAAGGAATTTTATTTGGATGAATTTGTTATTTTCACTATAGAGAAAAAAACACTTTGGAAAAAATTGAAAGTCTATTAAACGTAAATGAAGACATGTGAGATATTTTGTTTTTGAATGTTGAGGCTGTGAAAAAAATGCAAACCGAATCTGAATGATTGCAAGCGTTTTTTTAGAAAAAAAATCTATAGAGAAATTTCGAAGACGAAAAAATATACGGTTCACGAAATCTTATATTAAAGTTATTTTCATATTCAAACCACGACAGAAAAAAATCTATTAAAAAAAAAATTAATTAATAAAATCAGTGAAATTGCGACTGGCTATTAAAATATGAAACTCGAACGAAAACTGTCAAAAAAGGTTTAGATAAATTTTTCAAAATTCACAACTATATTTAGAAAACTAATCCTTGCGAAATTGTAAATGCTATTTAGAAAATTTTTTTTAGAAACAATGGAAAAGAAAAAAAAAGTTACAGATGGTCGAAATATGGAACTTTTACGGAAACTCTTGAAAAAGATTGAGACAAATTCTTCAAAATTTATAACAATATTTGAAAAACTATTCCTTGCAAAATCTTAGATGCTAATTAGAAAATTTCATACAGAAACAAAGAAAAAGAAAAAATATGTAACAGACAAAAAATAGACAAAATACTTATTCAGAAATTAACGGAATTAAGGAACTTTTGAGTAGAAAGATTTCACAATTTTTTCACGATGATCGAAGAATTTTCAAATATTCATTAGAATCTGAAAATTTTTTTTCTTTAAAAGGTAATCTTTTTTGTATGACTAAATCGTTTTTGTGAATGTACAGAACTTAAAGAAAAAAAAATAAATAAATAAAAATAACTGCGAAAATATTTGACTACAGAACACTGTAGTTGTCAATTAATGAATTTTGGCTCATTAAAATTTACATTGCATGTTATATATTTATCCTAATTTTCATTCCAATAAATGAATAAAAACAACTAAAGCAATTTTTGAATTCATAAGTTTAAAATATTTCAATTATCTTATAGATATTATAACGATTAGAAGAAAATTTTTTTAGAAAAACGTAATGGAGACATGTTTTTTTTTTTTTGAAAATGAAAGCTAATTTACTAAATGCAAAAAAGTTCGTACAGTCAGACTATTTCGATCAGATTATTATTTTATAAAGAAAAACAAAAATGTTACAGTTAAAAAAAATTAATTTTTAGCTGATATCAACAAAAAAAATGTATTTTTCCCATGCATCCACAAAAAAGGCCACTTTTTTTGCATGGAATGTGGGAACAAAATCCACTTTTTGGGGTATTCACGAATGAGCGGGACAAATCATTCTTCCCTAGGGAAATTTTAATAAATCACTGATACGAGGTAAGAAAAGAAAAAAAAACACAGATATGAAGGAAGAATAATTGTCACGGAGG
>JAPYZL010164212.1:0-15537 GCA_030522825.1 Platygaster orseoliae
GAATTAATAGGAAATGTATTTTAGAGACGATTACACAGAGATATGTCACGTAGAAATGGAGAGAGAGATTACTTTGAACTGATAGAGAGGATGGGGTTTAAAATTAGAGATTTAATGAATTAGTGAGTATGGAAATGTTGTAATTTAATTGATAAGTTGTAATGTAAAAGAAGAATGATGTAAAATATGTTCATTTAGTTCGTGAAGAGGGCAAAATAAAGTGCCGAAAGCTTGAAAGAAATAGTTTATTGAGTTTACTATTATATAATTGGCTCTGGATTTGATTAGATGAAGAATGAATGAAATAATAAAATAAAGAGCGAAGAAAAATATTAATTAAATCTAGAAATCGAAGGCTTATTGCTCTTTCAAAATACAGTGAAATGTCAAAGTTCGAATACGTGAAATTTTCGATTTACTGCGCGAATAAATTTCTAATCTTGATATTCAAAAATGAAAACAACGGTAAATATTATTTCAGTTTCGAACTGAGAATGGCAAGTTTTGCAGCGAAAAATTTTTATCACAGTTTGCTACAAATGAGATAAGGAAATCGTAAAACATTTTCATTCAAATTAGAAAATTTCTTGTGACGTCATCTCGAAGAACAAATTTCGAATATTGTAAAACGACCTCATGTTTTTTTTCTTTTTTTATAGAAATCTGATATTATTAGATTTTAAATAATTAGTATCGAGGTTAATCTTTTTTTAAAGCATTCCAATTATAAGAGTACAAATTTGGTGGTTTTTCATCAAAAATATGAAAATTCAGTCGAAGTTCGTATTTGAGAAGTTTCCGAATAAAAGGTGTTAATTTTCATGTTTTGAATAAAAAAACAAAACCCATTATTCTTAGAGTCACGATCCGAGAATGGCTACAGTTTTGCAGTGGAAAAACTCTCATAAAAATTTTTCACTAATGAGATAAGAAAACCGTAAAATTACAATATTTAAATGAGAAAATAGCCTGTTTCGTTATCTCGAACAACGGAATCTCAACATTTGTGGACGACTGTGTTGCTTGAATTCGAAATACAAAGCTGCGAATTCCTATAGTTTTCGTGTAGTAAACCTCGTTTTTTTTTTAACAATTTTTAAAAATATTTTGACATCCCCCCCCTTCCCTTTCACAAAATCACAGAGCTTACAAAGAAGTAATAGAACAAAATGAAATCCAAAAGCCTATAAACTGCATAATTTATAAAAATATGCGGTTACAAATGATATCAATTTTTCAGATCTATCGTTTATTATTTTTTCAAGCTTTCCATCATTAATGCATATCGAAAGATATTTTGGTTCTCATTAGAAGCATTACGTAAAAACTAAACATCTCTATATTTACAACATTTTTGCTTTTAAGTTCGAAATTCCATGACAGAATTTTGATCAATAAATAATTTGAAGTGAATATTCTTTCGTCATTCTAATATTTATTTTCTTTTTATTTTCCTGATCACACTGTTTCAAAAATAAATGCTGGTGTTCCAGTATGACTTTATCATAAAAAATGAAAATAAAAATAGAAATAAAAAAAAAAATTATTTGAAAATGACTTACTCAAATGTTTTTTTTGCAATTTTAGCTAATCAACAAAATCAAGATGAAATTAATGGAAAAATGTAATTTTTACCTAATGATTTTCAAGAAAACCACAATCAAAAAAACAACACTTGACAAATACTAAAAAATAAACGTTTTAGAAAATTGATTAATTAATTTATTCATTTCAAGAATTACAGGTTTTTACATTTAATTTTACAAAATATAATAATATTAATAATAAGTATGTTATCACATAAAAAAAAAACAAACACACAGCATATATTTTTGCTGCTAGAGAAAATCCCTTTTTGTCATGTTTATTTTTGGTTTTAAAATTATTAAGAATAACACATGCTTTAAAACTCAATCTTATTTCAATATGTTATACATAATCAAGGCACGACTCTACATTTAAATATTACGTAAAATTTAGTCTATTTTTACAATTATTTTCAAGTGGGCAAGTCTTAAATTAGGAAGATTTATCATAATTTGAGAAAATCATTTTTGATTTAAGACATATCGTTTTAATTCAAGACTTGCTTGTTGAAAAATAAATTTGAACATTCCTGAATTTTGTTGCATCTTAAAATAAGATTGACTGAAATCATTCTTCATTCAAGGCATTGTCCTGATTTCAGACTTGCTTCCTTGGAAACAAATTTAAACATAAATGTAATTAAAAGTAAATTTGAATTTCATGTCGTGCTATTCTATTAATGCATTTTAAAATAAGATTGACTGAAATCATTCTTCATTCAAAGCATCATCTTGATTTCAGACTTACTTGATTGGAAACAAATTTAAACATAGATTTAATTAAAGGTAATATTTGAATTTCATGTCGTGCTATACTTTTAATGCATTTTAAAATAAGATTGACTGAAATCATTCTTCATTCAAGACATACCTTAATTTAAGACTTACCTGAAAATAAACTTGTACATGGACTTGATGTAAAATAATGATTGAATTTCAAGTCATGCCTTAATTTTGTTGCATCTTAAAATAAGATTGACTGAAATGATTTTTGATTCAGACATATCTTAATTTAAGATTTACTTGTTTAAAAATAAACTTGAACAAGCACTAAATGTAAGATAACGTTTGAATTTCAAGTCATGTCTTAATTTTGTTGCATCTCCAAATATGATGGACTATAGTATATTACTGCGAGTTTTGGAAATGTCGGTTTCGACGAAACGGAAGTTTGCAGCCCGAGGCGAAGCCGAGGGCTGTAATCGTTTCGTCAAAATAGAAGACATATCGCCTTGATTTAAGACTTGCTTGCTTGGAGACAAATTTAAACATAGATTTAATTACAGATAATATTTGAATTCCATGTTGTGCTATTCTATTAATGTATTTTGAAATAAGATTGACTGAAATCATTCTTCATTCAAGACATATCCTCATTTAAGACTTTATTAAAAACAAATAGAACATGGACCTAGTGTAAAATAATGATTGAATTTTAAGTCATGCCTTAATTTTGTTGCATCTTAAAACAAGGTTGACTGAAATCATTCTTGATTCGAAACATATCCTTATTTAAGACTTACTTGATAAAAAATAAACTTGAACATGGACTAAATGTAAGATAACGTTTGAATTTCAAGTCATGCCTCAATTTCTTTGCATCTTAAAATAAGATAGACTGAAATTATTCCTAATTCAAGACGTATCGTCTTGATTTGAGACTTGCTTGCTTAGAAATAAATTTAAACGTATAGTAAATTTACGATAATATTCGTATTTCAAGCCGTGTCTTGATTTTTTAGCATCTTAAAATAAGTTTGACTTTCTAGAGTGTAAGAACGATTTAAAAATCTCGGTCTGTGCTTTCTGTTGCAGTTAAAAGCAATTGAAGAAAGGCAGTGAAAATGGACTCGACATATGTAGCAATAGACTACATAGTGTTCTTCGCGTTTATAGTGTTCTCTTTCATCATACCTCTATGGGGTAAATTCAGGACGCGAAAAAAGGAGACGAAAGCGGACTACGTCTTTGCGACCGGGAGTGTCTCAATGGGCGCGATGATGTTGTCCATAGCCAGGGGTACACTGGGGGTGCGCTCTTTCTTGGGCTACCCTTCCGAGTTGTACTACAAAGGTAGTGCCATGTGGGAAACCCTCTACGGCATGCTTCTCGCCTACCCCGTTGTCTGCTATGTTTTCGTGCCTGTTTACTACAGTCTCGGAATTACTTCCATCTACCAGTATTTAGACATGAGGTCAGATTTTTCATAACTCGAAAAATATGAATTAAATTTGGCTAGGTGTCATTTAAGCAAATGTTTTTCTTCCATGTAGTATTTTGGGAATATGTCTCTTAAGGGAGATTTTGATGGCAGGCTGTTGGTTATTTCAAAACGTTTTTGTTTCAGTTGATATAATCTTTTGATATAAAATTTTTTTTCAATGAATAAAAAAAATTCTGATTGAAGAAATTTACTTTCTGCAAAAGAGTAACTCAATATACTCAAAGATCAATATTTGTTATCGAGAAAATTGACTTAAATAGGATTCGAGTCTAAGAGAAACTGCATAAAGTTGCATGTTTTCAAACCCAAAATACAAAAAAACTGGACACTTGAGAAACTATTTATCAAAAATTTACGACAAGTGACGTGGAACGGAAAAAGGGACTAAGGATTAAACTCGTTCGGGCACATTATCTGACTCAAGAGCATTAGAAAGTAGATCCAAACGAGTTTGGTCCTTAGGTCCCTTTTCTCGTTCCACGTCACATATATTATTGTGAGTTCCACTAATGCCTCTTTCGACGAAATTTGATTACAATTTTTTATTCTTAGTTTGTCTAATAATTAACGTCAAAAGGTCCAATTACCAGGAAATCTTATAAAAAATTTACATGAAATTCCAGTTGAATTCAGACTTAGATAATTGAATAAGAATTAAATAAATAAATTAATAATATTTTGTTCCATTCCCGTTTTTTTCAGGTTCAAGTCAAAAACTGTCAGATGCTTGGCCAGTTTCTCTTATGTTATACGAAGTTTATTGAACCTTGCTGTGACGGTGTTTACACCATGCGTTGCACTCAATACCGTCATAGGAATTCCTTATTGGGCCAGCATAACCGGCATCACTTTTATATCCATGTTTTTCACCTTGATGGTAAGTTTCTTATTGAAATTTGAATACTCGGCTCGTAAAATGATTTTATGTCGACTCTCAGCGACGAAATATTTAAAAAATACTATTCACTATAAAAATATCTTCTCATCTCAGCAAAGGTATTGAAAAGAAAGAACTCTTCCCAAATTGTTCATTGTATGAGAATTTTTTGATGATCTGTAAGAAATTAAGTTCTTATATATGATTTTTGTGAAGTTTCGAGTAAATGGTATACAATTTTTTAAATAATTGAGTCGATTTTGAATACTTTTCTGGAAGTACAAATTTATGTTTTTAATGAATAATAAAATTGTCTGCATTGCCTTAAGAGTACAAGCAAATTCTCGAATAGGAGGTAAACAAACTCGAATATTGCCGAAATTCTGACATTGGAAATACTCTGCCATGAACTATTTTAACGTTTCTATGATAGTCGATTAAATTCGTGTATGTTGTAATGCGAAAATTGATAAATTGACTGCAAGTTGGAAGAGCTCATGATTCTTGGATGATTATTGAAAATCTGCTAATTTTGTAACTTTTTTAGAAATCACTTGATTAGAAAAATTGCAAACATTTTCTTGGAAGTTAAAAAAATTCATATTTTTTCACGAAATTAATGAAAATTTCAATTTTTTCGTTGTTTTTGAAATTAGAGTTTTGAAGAAAATAGAAAACTTTTTTGGTCTGGTGAAAAATTGAAGATATATTCTTTATATTTTTCAAATTTTGCGAATTGTCAATATATTTTACTTCATGTTCACGTAACTTTTAGATTCTTTGTGAGTTAGTACAAATTAATTTTTTCAGATTCAGTAAAAATCATTGATCTATTTAAGATAAGATATCTGATTTCATACAATTTTTTCATTAAGCACCTGATTCATTAGGATTTCATATTTTTGTTACATTTCTGAGAATCACTAATAAAGCGATAATTCCTCCACATTTTTGTGAAAGTTTGAATATTTCGAATTCTAAAAAAAAAAAAAAAATACATTAAAAATTCATAATTTGAAGAATAATTTCGAACATAAAAAATCTAAGTTAAAAAAAATAGCATTATAAACGATACTTCTGCTGTAATGTCTGCAATATAATATTGGCATACCTACTAATTGAGTTTTGGAAAAAATCTATACAGTTTTGTCAGTATTCAAATCTGTATAATTTTTTTTTGCATTTTTGTGTACTTCATTGTATATTACATTGTAAATTTTAAATGTTGACATTGTAATAATATATTGTAGATTTGAAAATATTACTCAACTTTTTACTAGACACTGATTGGCATAGTATATTTTCTCTTTGTTGATGAAAAATCATATTACACGAACTGGAAACGTTTTTAATAAAACGTCAAATATTCAAGTTGATATTTCACTTTATACTGATATGAACGTCTGTGTCTTATTATCATCTTAATTTATTGCAATAACATTGTTAAAACTGCAATAATACTTTAAATGTATCGTAATTGTGAGTATGATCATCAGTGATTCATTTTCGGAAAAATCGATGAATCTGTTTCAGGGAGGACTCAAAGCAGCTATTTTGTCCGATGTTTTGCAAGGTCTAACGATGATTGGCGTTTCTTTGGTTATAATTGTTCATGGTACAGTAGATGTGGGAGGAGTTAGTACTGTATATAATGTAACGAAAGAACGAGGTCGACTCGAGTTTTTCAAGTGAGTTCTGCTTATTTTAATTTAAAAAAATCTCATGTTTCATCTTTCATTGTAATTTTAATGTAAAAATATTTGATTTCTTCCGTAGTTTCGATTTGGATCCCACGATAAGAGTCTCGACAATATCAGCAACGATTGGCCAACTTTTTATGAGTTTATCTATTTTCGGGTGCCAACAGAATTTTGTGCAAAGATACTTCAGCATGAGTAGCCGTTCTAAAGTTGTCAAGTAAGTAGTTTTTTGAGCAAAGATATGAAAAGAATTTGCGATAAATATTCGAATTGTTTCAATTCAAACTTTTATTTGAATGACAGTCAAAAACTGACTTTGACTTTGTTCCTTTTTGTTCGGTCATTCTAACTTTGAAGATATGTCATAAAACATCATGCTTATCTCTTTTTCAGAACAATGCTCGCCAACATACCCGTAATTTCCATCCTTTTCTCTCTGTCCTGGATCGTGGGCATGGTGATATTCGCAAAATACGCCGATTGCGATCCTCTGAGTATCAATCTTATCTCCAAATACGACGAGATTGTTCCCTTCTTCGTAGAAGACAAGTTCCACCACATGCCTGGACTTCTGGGTCTCGTAATGGCGACCCTCTTCAATAGCGCCCTCACAATCGCTGTCTCCAACCTCAACTCCCTCTCAACCGTCACCTTCGAAGACTTCATATGCCTCATCCCCTCACTCAGCAACCTTTCCGACAAGCAGCAACTCTTCCTGATCAAACTCATCGGGGTCTTCTACTCCTTCATCATCATCTTCGCCAGTTTCTTGGTCGGCATGTTGTCAGGCGTCATCGAATCATCTATGTTGATGACTTCAGCCACCGCTGGTCCCCTTCTGGGAGTCTTCATCCTGGCCATGCTGGTCCCTTGCGCCAACTGGAAAGGCGCTTCTGCTGGAATGGTCTTCAGCCACATAACCACTCTTTGGCTGACTTTTGGAAGACTATCCTTGGATATTCCCGAAGAGTCCTTGCCATTATCGACTTCGTCTTGCAGCAACAGCTCCTTCGCCAACGACATTTGGGACCCCAACGAGGTCTCCCGTCTGATACGGTTGCACCATGAGTCCCAGAGCTCCATTACTCCGAGAACCATGGGTGCTGAAGACGATTCCTTCTCTCTGTACGCTGTTACTTATATGTACTACGCCTTCATCGGCAGTGTATCGACCGTCGTCGTCGGGATCATCGTCAGTTTGCTGACGGCCGATCCCGCTGAAGACGCCTATGAAGAGCATCTTCTTCATCCGTTCATTTTGAAGATGTCCAAGAGCCTGCCAGGAACCCCAAGGATTTTTTGCAAAAACCCTGGCCTTGGTTCCTCGAATTTGGCCTGTTCCGTTTCATCCATCGCGAGTTTCTCGGGAAAGGTCTGTCCTGTGAATGGGACGTCGGAAGATGGGAAGCCCAAGGCGGACTTGTGCTACGTTCGGAAGCTCGAAGCCTTGAAACAAGCTTCTTTGGAAGTCACCAATGAAGTTACGAAAGGCACTAGGTTGTAGGACTTATAAGACTTGTGAACAACGTTTGAGATCATTGATGATCATGACTTAGGAGGATTCTTCAGATGTTTCTGCAGTGTGATGATAACTGAAGACAGTCTAAATACCGCTCGGTTTGTTTCTGCAGATAATGACGATCCGGCTGTAAGTCGGTGAACGAGGTCACGGATTACTCATTAAATCATAAAGTTTCGATGTGTGTTTTTTTCGTCATCGAATGACTGTGCGCTAGAGTGATTTATAGAGTTTAGAATGACTTTCCAGTATTTTTTATCTTGTTTTGTATGTGTGCGTTAAGTAATACTTTGTACGTGATGTCTTGACTTCGTGTATCTTTTTGTTATGTACATATCCAATTGTTTGTAAATCAGTGGACTGCAGAACCTTTTACAGATAATAAACGTTGTAAATTTATTCTGTTTCCATTTTTTACTTTGCCTCTGATAAGAGTGATGTATCATGAATTTTCCATTCGCTTCTTCGGTGAAGGTGTGACTGGAGTGATTTGGATCTCTGAACAGTGTGGAAGGTAGGTTTAATTTGGAGTTGGGAAAATGAATGTTTTGAAGATTTCTACATATTATTTTTCTATGATTGATTTGCGTTTCTGCAATTTCAAGAAATTGCAAAGTAGAAAATTTCGAAAATCTTTTTGAACTTTTGAAAGTTTCTGAAAAAAAAGTGTAAAATTTTGTAACCTGTTAAATAGTCGAAACTATCATAGAATACGTAACTACTAAAACTGTCAACTGATGCGTAAATTGTCAAAACTGTGATACAATGTCAAATCATCGAAACTAAGAAAACTAATCTAAACCAAAAAAAAAAAAAAACATTTCAAAAAATACCACTTTATTATCGAAACCGTAAAAATTCTTTGCTGTATTTCCGAAATTCAGAAGAAATTCTCAAAAACTTCTCTTTCTGATTCAGCTGCGTGAATAGAAATAATCATAAATTCGTCTTCTATTCCTTTTCAAATGTCTCCATCGTACATGTGAACATTTTCACAACAGTCGCTCATTCCTCAGAGAAGACTCTCGTGAAAACGGGTCAAGTGGCTTTCGCGATATGTAAGTAGATATGTGTTGCACCGCGATTTTCGCTGCAAGATAATGTACGAATCTGAGCGTGTTACGCGGCTATATATACAGCCGTACACAAAAGTCGGAACTTGGGTCGTAACATTGCACTTGAACACTTAAAAAAAGCCTTCGTCATGTGTTTAACGTGGTTCACAACTTGAGGTAATTGTTAGTAAAAATAAAAAAAAGTGTAGAGCTTTTTCAATGATTCCCAGTAACACGAAAATTCCAAGCATTTCGGCAGCCTAAATTTACATACTTAAAAGTGTGTAATTTTGAACATTTTTTAATATTTTATATAAAACACTACTTATACTAGAGATAGTGTGCTACGTATGTCTGTATTTAATGATAATTTATTTAGAAATATAAATAATAAGAAGCCAAAAAAAGAAAGAAAAATAACAACTTTGCCTTCTGTTGAGAATCTGTATAAATATAAATGTAAAAGTAGTTTTTTCAAAAATTTAACAAATTTTCAACAGGATTGATGATAAGCTTAATAAGAAAATCATCAAAAGAAGTAAAATTAAATTAGATAGTTTTGAGTAATAACGTGTTTATAAAATTTATTGTAACCATTGCCATCCCTGTTAAATTGGCAAAATAAAAATAAAATTACAGACTAGAATTAAGGAACATACAAACAGTTCAAAATTTATGCCAACTAAATAGAGATTTTTTCGTACAACTTTAAGTAATGACAAATTATTTGAAGCAATTCATTATAAATTTTATAATATGTAAAAGAAGATATATATAAGATCAAACAATGTTTTATGATGAAAAATAGTTTAAAAAAACCACTAAAAAAGAAAATTGTGCGAGTTGATACATTCATCCCTCATAGCACGAAAGTCCCAGGAACATCCCCGGGACGTCCCCGGGACCATGTGTGCTGTTAGGGATATGTTTGTAAAAGATTTTTTCGAAATATTATAGAGAAGATGTTTTCATAATTAAAAATTAAGTAATGTCTGAAAAATATTAGCAGTTTTTTTGAGAACCCGATAGCAGGTCGAAATATAAAAAATATGACCATATGAGCTGATTTTTTTTATTACTGATGGCAGTTCTTTGGCTCTAAGTGATCATTGATACTTTACAAATTAATTTAAATTTGTGTAGTTTCATCATAAAAAATTATCAGGTAGGAACATGCATTTTTGTAAACAAAACAAAGAACTTTTACTAATTAATAAAAATTAATCGTTTTCGATTTCATCTTCAATGAATTTGTTTAAATGCTGATCGATTTTAACGAATTTACTACAAAATAAGAGTGCAAGAGTAAGACAAGATATAAAAGAAACAACAATAATAATACTTATTGTTTAGGTGGACGAAAAATATAAATTTTGGAATGAGGAAGATGTGTGATTTTTTTATTTTGGGAAAATTTCGTTAAGAACAATATTATGACGATAAATCACGAAATAAAACTTAAAATATGTCAATACATATTTACTTGCCTGATTCATCAATTTAATTTTTTTTTCCATAAAATATCGAACACATTCCTTATTAGAGAATTTTTTTCATTTCATTTTCAATTGTCCAAGCGAAAATACTCTATTTTTGGACAATTCTCACACTTTGCAGTTATGTTTCAATGCAGAACTAAGATAAGATAAAGACATTTTTTTTACGACTGTACATGCGTAAAAATGCAATAAACTCTGTTGGACCATGCGAACTCACAATTTATTTTGATAAAAAAAAATTTACGATGTTGGAAATTTCTCATTGCAAATATCAACGTAACAAATCTTTTTAAATCAAAATTTTTTAATTTTTTCCCTAACAGCACACATGGTCCCGGGGACGTCCCTGGGACGGCCCCGGGACTTTAGGACACTCCTGGGACGTCCCGGGGATGTCCCTGGGATTTTCGTGCTGTGAGGGTTAGTAGTCGTATCTGTAACAATTTTTTTAATTCGCTTTTTTCTAAATTTTCTTCAATTTTTACGTTGCAGTGAATTTGATAAAAAAAAAAACGAATTTGTAATTCATGACTTCAAATTCGTTCATTCCTTCATTTACCCACAAAAATTTACAAGAACGTGTTTAATTTGGATTTTTGATGAAAAATATTTTAAATTAACAAAATTTCTTATCCAAAATATAAAAAATCTCAAATTACCTTGATCTCAAAGATTGTATTTCTCGTTTTTTTATTTCTTGCCTTTCTTTTAGACTTTTTTGTAATGAATTCTATAAAAAAATGTTCACTAAAAATTAACGAGATTTAAAGTTCTTAATACATAATTGATTATATTGTAAGATGAATTTTCTTGTTGAAAAGTCTAGTCCAAAAATGAAAATTGATCAATTTTTAAACCTAAAAAATCGTAAACTTACAAGTCCTCGTTATTGCACTTATAGATCTTCAAAACTAACAATAATCGATAAATCAATTGATCTTCTCTACAAATTCCCATGATCAATAAAAAAAAAAAATGATTGATCTCCTGTTCCTTCATCTCTTTTTCCCATAAGGATTCAATAATCCAGGATGAAATGTTTGGCTAAAAAGAAGCTGAAAAATAATGTCACCAAAATAAAGCTGATACGTTTTACGGGCAAATGAATGATCGTGACGTAATTTGCGTTATTTACGCTCACAAAGGCCGACCTTTTATAAATGCTGTAAAAAGACCGAGGCTCGTGTGTTAGGTAGAATAATTCAAAGGACATTAGTTGCGGGTCCCGCGTGCCAATCAAGCGCACTGCACGTCAACGAGAGACCTTATTGATCACGACGCCGTTGATGCGTTTCGGGACGATCGATTATCAATCACGGATATAATGTTTCAAAAGACTCACTCCGACCACGCCGATGTAGATGTACCCCCCGCCGCTTGTTCATTTATCTCCATGATTAATATAACACGTTCGCACCGGCCAACTCACGCTTCGCATTTTTTCTCCCACCCAACCATCGCAATGAACCGATCAAATACGGACAAGTTCCGAAACGGGAACACACTGATCAGTAGCGGACGCGGGAATTTCATCGGAAAATCTTGTACGTGCTTTCTCAACTCTTTCGACGAGATTCTTACTTTACTAAGAGTCGAAATAATGACACAGGCAGTATAAAGTATCAAAGAGTGAAAACATTCTCAGTGGAGTGAAAAAAATACAGAAAAAAGTCGGGTTTCTTCAATGTAGCATAAATATTTAATACATTGATTTTATATTTAATATAATATTTATATATTTACATATAAGAAGACGTTTTTTCATTTGAATCCAATTTTTATTATTTCCACAAGGAGAAAAATAGTTTGGTTCAGTAAAATATGGACCCACCAAAAATTTTGGGTATTACAACCAAAATTTTGGTGAATTTTTATGACTGATAATTAGGTTGCAATAACCTATTATATCGTTATCATATCTAAGGTTTTGGTTGTACTACCCATAACTTTGGTAGGCTCATATTTTACTATATGATGTTCATAAATTATTGGAGTTTTTTATTCAGTTATTAGTTATAGCATTGGAAAAAATACAATTTCAATACATTAAACAAACGTTTGAATATCAAATTATCAAGAAATTACGTTATTCACTTCACGGAGAATCTGTCTATAAAAATCCTCTTTGAAACATTAATTTGTGATGAATTTTACCACAGAATCTAACCGTTCTGGTTCGTAGATAAAATTTCGATCATAATGGATTCGTTCATCCTCGTTTGGTACGTATCTGATTACAATACAAACGCTATAGCCATTTCCAATGCGCTACTGTAATATGATTCCAAATTCATGGCCGTGCATTTCCAGTTATTTGGCCAATTTTTTCGTGTCCTTGCACAAAATTAACATCATAATGCACGTTACGTACGTTATAACGATGACAGAATCTGATCCTTTTTTCCACCTACGAAAGATCTATGTCATTGATTATATTAGTTTACAGTATACAGGGTGATTCAACATGACCTGAGCACCCGAAAAATTTAGATTCCTTATAAAATTCTAAGACGATATTTTCTTTACCACTTTTTGCAAAACTCAAAAATGGAAAAGTTATTCAACTTTGAAATTCAAACAATAAATGCGCTTTTTCAACAAATGTTGAAAAAAACCAGGGACCAAACTCTACCCAAATTTTCTTCATAATTTTCTGAATCGAAAAGTCCTGTGCTACTTTTCGCAAAACTCAAAATCAAAAAAGATATTCGGGTTAGAAGTTTCAACCAATCAGATTTCTAATATTTCAAACTGGAATATCTTTTTTGATTTTGAGTTTTGTGAAAAGTAGGAAAGGACTTTCCGATTCAGAAAATTATGAAGAAAATTAAGGTACAGTTTGCTCCCTGGTTTTTATCACCATTTGTTGAAAAACCGCATTTATTGTTTAAATTTCAAAGTTGAATAACTTTTTTATTTTTTAGTTTTGTAAAAAGTGGCAAAGGAAATATTGTCTTAGAATTGTACAAGAAATCTAAATTTTTCGGGTGCTCAGGTCATGTTGAATCACCCTGTATAACGATATTTTTTTCTGTGTATTTTATTTACACACGTTGACTATTTCTTTTTACATGCAAATCATAAATGTTCGAAATTTATACAATATCATTGCCAGGAAAATTCTGAAATTTTTGTATTTTTTTTGTTTTTTCATATCAGTTTTTCTCATCTGGAATTTCAAATTTTATTTGGACATTCAGTTTTGAAGAATAATCAATCTTCTTAAAATAAGCATACTAATCGCCATCGTTGTATAAATACACGAAGAATGTAAAAATATGCTAAATTTCCAATCATGCTTCCAATTTTCCATCTCTTCAATCTCCATAAGCCTTTATTTCAACCCTAGGATTTCGCTAAAACTCCCCATTCTGAAAATCACATTAAATCCCCGTCATCAAACCGGAACATTAATTTCCTCCGATCGTCCTTTCGTTTCCCGCCACAAATCCCATTTCAGATCTCGCGGAAAAAGACTTCCATTTGTTATCGTCAATTTCAATCAACGAATCAATTGAGCAATTATAAAAAAATCCGCAATGGAAAGAGTCTGGAGTTTAATGAAACAAAATAATTTAGAGCGCGGTGACGAATTGAACAGTTTCTATCTTTGGCGAAGGCGTCAGAAGAAGTTTTCGGTTTTCAACTACCCCCAAAAGATAAAAAAGTGTTTTTTTTTTTTTTTTTTTTTCGATAATAAAGATGACAGAACTTAACTTTTTTAAACATATTAAATATAATGGAAAATTTGAAAAAAAAAAATCTTTCATGAAGTAATGATCAAAATGTTGGAAAACTATTAAAAAAAATTTTTTTTCCATCAAGTCATTCGATAAAAATTTTTTTGTCTACGTTCCTGTTCCAGTAGCATCATCACGTTGTTGGCAGTAAATCACTATTGCGATAGTTATTGGATCACTCTTCATTAAGGCGTAAAATCAAGTTGGGAAAAGTAATTGAATATCAAGTACGTGTCGTTAACATTGATAATGCGAACGGCTATTAATCATTGTTCGCAACGCGATGGTCTCCGAACTTATTCGTTCTGCTCGAATTCAGATTGTACACCTACTGCATTCGATGAAAATTGCACAAGTGTTTTTGCGTTCATTTAATCGTAAATATATTTTTGCAAGTGTAAGGAATATTTTATGAATATTGCTTATAATAGAATGGCTGTTTTTTTTGCAATGTCAGATTTTTTCCAAAAATGAATTTAGGTAGGTAATATACATATTTAATGTTGTAAGTAAATATTATAATCCTACAAAATTTTGAATAAAAAAAGAAAAATTAAGTATCTTACATGAAATTATAAATTCTACAAAACCACTAGCATTCGTTAATAAGTTAGAAACATTTTGAAATATTCTCAAGAACGTTGTATCATCATTTTATTTAATTTACAAAAGAAATAGACAATTGATTTTCAAAATATAGTGCGTTAGTGTAAACTGAATATATATATATCACGCGTGACGTGAATACAAATAATTATATCAAAATTTTTGTTAAATCTTAGTGATAGAGTTTTTTAAAAAATTTTATCAACAACTTACTCTGGCCATTTTTAAACAAAGAAGACTTTCCCATAAGTAATTAAACAATTGTTTGTAAGACAGAAACAGGAGATTTTAGGACTACTTGATAAATATTTATTGAAAATTCTAAAAAATGTATCTTTAACTTTATATTGATGTGAAACCAGAGGCAGAAAACATTTTTTGGAGGGATTTTTCGAAAAAATATGTATTTCCTCCATGATTTCGAATTTATACATCTTTTGGAATCCAAAGTCATATATTTTATTCGATATAATGGAATTCGATTTTTGTTACTTCTGAGTGACAGAGATTTAGATTGTTTTGAATAATAATTTTTAAATTTTTCATAATAATCCTTCAGTATATTTATGTTAGCGATTTGCCACTGATTGTCACCTTGTCAAAACACTGATGCACAGAATAAGAAAGAACGGTATGGAACACTATAGAAAGGCATAGAACACCATAGAACGGCATAGAATAGAAATACCTAGATGCGCAGCGAGAACAATCGAGAAAGGGACTAGAATCTA
>JAPYZL010164224.1:0-21503 GCA_030522825.1 Platygaster orseoliae
ATGTTTATAGAGACAGAAGAAAAGAGCGACGGTTTTAAAGTGACAGATGAAAATGCTGAAAAAATGTTGACAGTCATTGCGGATACAATATCAGAATTAACGTCGTTCATGGACGATTCAAATTACATCCCGTTGCCTTACAATGAGAATAACTGGACTTCAATACAAGAATGTTTATCTCGAATTGCAAAAAATTTATTCCTGCATTTTGACAAACTTAATAAGCCAGAATCTGAAAATTTAATGCAAGATCTGCACGATTTAAATTTAGCTGACCCAACGAAAAGAAATAAGGCTGTAAAACATATGAATGGAAATTATAGCCAAGTTACAGGTCAAATTCGGAAAGGGATTAATTTTTTTATAAATATAGTTGCAACTTCGAAAGAATGTAATTGCGATGTCACTGACTTATCCGAAGATGCAGTGAAGAAATGTGTATTTGACGCGATGGAAAAAGAGTTATATAAAAAAATTTTACAAAATAAAAACCATCCCGATGATAAATACATAGTGATTTGTGAGGATCATTTGTTGACCATATTACCATATTTAATAGAAGAAATAACACTTGAGAAAAAAGTATGACATGGATATGCATTATGTATCTATGTTAAACTCACCAACTACACCCGGAGACGAATATCCTGGTGTGCAATGTAATATACGACAACGCGACGATGACGATGACGAAGATCAATATCGGAATGTTTTTAAACAAATACAGTAGTGGAATGTCCTTTTTTCACGTTTTAAAAGTGTGGATTATACAAGTTGGATGGGTGATTTTGTGGACAATTTAAAGTAGTTCGTGATTACATGAAAAAAGAAGAACAGAAAAATCAAGCGGAAAAGGCCAGGGAAATATACAGAATTTTGAACAGCTCCTGTGCGCAAAATGTAGAATACTCGTTTAAAAATTGGACAGATTATTATAATCAATTAAAAGCGGATAACATTCCTAGCGCTGGATTCCTACAATTCACTGACAATTCTTTTGTACAACAAGTGATAAGTAATACAACTCAAAAAAACGAAATCTACAATCCAAAGTCGTGGCATACTGTCGATTTGAGCAGCTTTATTTCCGGTAAAACAATCTATCATCAGTATCGTATGAAACGACACTCCTACGTAAATGTTTTACGCGATCGTCACATCGAACACGGTTTGATTTTCTTTGATAAATTCAATCATCCCAGAGCGGCAATATTTCAAAACACATCCGACGAAAATAACGTATCCTTGGTCAAATTTTATTGGAGAAATGGAATGTGGAAGTTGTAAAATCGAAACCATTCATTTCCAGTAAACATTGGTGACACCGAAGATGCCAGTGTATTTAATCGATGCCGTGGCATGCCCGAAGAATATAAAATCATCGACATAACTCGTTCAATTGATGAAGCTCTACTGACATCTTTGAATTTGATGGTTGTTCAGCGCGAATTCGAACGAACGTCTTAGACGACGGCTTTCATTACAACGACGACTATCAATCGCGGATCGATTATTACAATGACAAAAGTTGGGAGAAAATCCGCGACGAAGGCAAGGTATGCATTAGATGTGAATTTTTGAGTTATCTTTTATATTTTCTATGTATGAGATTTTCTTTTTTTTTGTATTTACACAGGAAATGTCTGGTAACTCGTTTACCTTCTGGGCATTTGGCAGTTTTCGATTGCGACGTGTAAATTATGGCTGGTATTTCGGCGATGGATCGTAAGTTTTTTACGCAAAAGTTTACAGTAAAATCTTGGATAGATTTATAATGAAAAACATTTTTTTATAGATTTAACATTGGCATCAACAATTTGGCGGTTCAAGCAGACGATACGGACAACTGGCTTTTTGCAAATGGTAAAACAATCGATGATTGGCTGGACGATTACTATGGACAGGTGTTTTTTGATAAATATGGCAGAGTTGTGGCTATTGCTATCGCAACACCCTATTGTTGGTTCCAAAGATGCACTTGGTTACACGAATATAAGCCTCAAAATACCTTCGAATGGTCCAAAAGCGAATGGACGCTGCCTCGTCCAATATCTGCAAATCCCAATGCTATACAATTTATGAAACATAATTATCATTTTATTTTTAAATAATAATTTCAAACATGTGAAAAAACGCAAATTGCTCTTACATAAAAAATTGTTTTGTAGAGACAATTATATAAATGAGGTTTGCAACTTAACTCATGAGTTTTATTTCTTCTGCCTGATGAAATTTTTAAAAAAAGTCGTTTAATTTTAAGTAGCAAAAATCTTTATTCAATAAAAGTAACACACTATGTAATGTCGTTTTATAGAATGCCTCCTTTATTTTCTAATTCCTCACGCAAAATCGTCACGCTGTTTTGGTGTTGTGTATGTGCGTATGGCATGACTTCGTTGAAAATGTGTGTGTAGTATGTCTTGTTATGTATTTGTTATGTTTTGTTATGTATTGCTTTCAACGCTCGTTTCACACTTGACAACTGGAGCAAGCTGCGTCACTGCAGCTGTACCGTTGTCTTCAATATCATCCACATTTACGACAATGTGGAGCCATCTTATCAAATTATGTGATTCGATAGCCTGTCCGAGACCGTCTATTGACAGATACTACATACAAAGGGGCGTTCCGAAATATTTCATTACGCCTGAAGATATGAAAAAGAGTGCCATCACTGCAGTTTCATTTCCGATGAAATTACATACAATCCAATGATAATAAAAACGGAGGCTGATTATCACAAGTACAACATAAAAGATATATTGCTCGATCCCAGCTCTGTATACCTTGCCCCCTACATGTCGTTCGATATATACGATGAAGTGAACAAAAAAATCTCAAACTACATCACAAGTTTAGCTGTCAATCGTTTTCGAAGCCGACCACAGTTATATGACCGTAATCTGGAACATAAATCCTTCGTTTTTCCAATTTTTAGACATCCATTTGCATGCAACTCGGGACTTGTAGCAATATAAAAGAATCCACTGGTATCAAATATCATAGGGTGATCTTCCTTATAGCGCTTGAAATCATTTTGTACAGACTCTTCATTGAGACTAGGCAAGAGACAATGAATGACCCAGTATTTGAACTCTACGGCTTTTTCCACTCGACTTTTGTCTATTAGTTTCGAGCAATCCTGAAATAAATACCTGCTTCATTTATAAATTTTGTCCATGCCTGTAATTGATTTCCTCGACTCGGCCCATTTGAATTCGGCACGGAATTCAGTGACCGTAAATTTTCATATGTATTCAATTTAAATGATTGAAGAATAAAAGAAACAAAAAAAATTTATATGTTTGATTCTTCAATGCTTTTTTTTTATAAGTTCAAATTTACTTAATGCAATATTAGAACAAGTAAAAGACTGAACGTTTTGTTAGGCTGTGATGTTTATTGAATAAAAGTAGATAAAGAAAAGCTTAAGCAATCTATGTGTGTTACTCTATTTATACTGTCGCGTGCGGAACATCGTATTATGCGTGCGTCCGTGCGTTGATGCCTCTTGCGTTTGTTTATTTTTTATTTCAAACGTTGTATTGGCGCTTAGCGTTTGGTCCGAAGTAGCATGTCTGTTCTTGTTGTTGTTGTGGTTGTGACTCTGACATAACTAGGATTGGCCATGACCAAAACAATTCCATTATCGACAATTGAGAAGACTTCAACTTTTTCTCCAGCAAACGACACAAACTGCTCTCCCATATACTCTACTGCTCTCCCATACACTCTACTGCTCTCCAATACACTCTACTGCACTCACGCTGTATGACGCCATGCCTTCACGAATAATACCTTGCGCAACGATTGCAAGTTTTCTGGAAAAGTATGAAAAAAATGGAAAACTAAAATATGACAAAAGCGATTTTTCAATTCTGTTATGAATGGCACGCATGCACGCATTTTTGTTTTTTGGATAAAAAATTGCCAAATACACGAACAACGACTCCGTTTTCGATACCATAGATCGATGACTCGTGTGCAACAATTTCACGAAAAAACAACGAAAAATCCGTAACTCGGGCAGGGATGCTCGGATCGGGTCGATCGAGGTCTCGTTGTGCTCGGCACGAAAAGCCCCTCCCTTTCAGATTTACGGATTTTTTTGAAATTTTTGAAAATTTTGCGAAAAAATTATTTTTTGCCAAATTACTGGTAATTCAAGGGGGGCTATGGTGGATGCCACCATATCTGACAAAACTTTTCAACTTTTCGTGTTTTTTTTTTCATTTTCTCTTTTATTATTAGAAAGTTTGTGATGAACGCAATACATTTCAGATTTAGTTATAGAGTAAACTCGTTTTTGAAGTGGATTCATTGCGAATTATGTTCATTTAATGATATGCAAGAAAAGGCGTACTGATTAAGTGTGAAAAATGTGATTTAGTAAAAAGTCATATGATGCTTTTATTTTTTTAAATATTTCAGTTGAGTCGAAATTAGCCTTATCCGGGTGATATAACTTGATGAGTTCCTGGTACATTTTTTTATTTCATGTATCGTTGCTTGAGGTGGAAGGCCGAATACGGCAAATTGATTTCTCTCCTTCATTATTTTTGCTCCTTTTTCTAAAAGTAGTTGTGAATTCACACGTTCGCTGGATTTCAACTTGTCCTTTAACTGTTGTATTTCTGTGTCTTTTTCAATCAATTCATTTTTTTCTTGTTTCAACGCTCTCGCGTGATTCGTGATTGCAAATTGCTTTTCCGAAAGTATCACTTTCATCCTTTCCAATTGTCGTTTCGCGTCATCCTGCTCTCGACATTGACACATATTACATTGCACTAATGCTTCAGTTGTTCCATGTGTCTTACGATTGACGTTATCTTCACAGATCGGGAGAAAAGAGTGAAAAGCGTAATTAATTTTCTGAATGACAAAAAAAATAATAATTGATTTTTAAAAACCTAAAGATGACACGTGGCCTTGTTTTTTCCTTTTTCGATGGTTTACTAATTGGCTTCTTATCATGGCTGTAGTCGTATCTTTGAAAGGCACGAAGATGCGCTAAAAAACATTAAAACAAGTTAACAACTCTAAATTGCAACTACAAACAATACGATCATAGCCAATACACTATCCCATATAATTTTTTTTTGTCTTCGTCGCCTTCCAGAAACGGAAATACAGTGCACAGTTTAATCCAGTCTCTTTTATTTCGTGCACACTGTTCTTTAATGACAAATTCTTTCACGTCCATAAACCAGTCAGAGACATTTTCCATTTTTGTACTTATCCAAAAAAACGATTCCAATCGCAAAAAATGTCTTGCTGACAACATGTATTTTACAGACGTCTTTCTGCGAACAAATACATAACACAAAATGAAATGCGCAAAAAAATAACGAAGATAAAGAAGAATGTGGCGAGAGAGAAGAATACAGCCTGCATATACTGTTTGCGTTCGCTGCGTTAATTATCCATTCCACGAGGCACCCATCTGAGATCGCGCTCTCTCTTACGTCATCGTCTCTGCGCACGATAAATCGAGTGTGAATGTGATTGTCGAGAATGCGCAATAAGCAAAAGTTTTTACCCCTTCTCTCCGTTCACCATCTTTTTTTCGTAACCCATAACTCGTGATAATAAAAATGTACCACGGTGAAAAAACGAATACTTTCGATACAACTCATGCGACTACTCGACAGAGTTTTGTTTTCAATTTTAATGATTGAAAAATAAAAGAAACAAAACAAATTTATATGTCTGATTCTTCAATGTTTTAGTTTATAAGTTTATAAGTTTATAAGAACAAGTAAAAGAATGAACGTTTTGTTAGGCTGTGATATTTATTGAATAAAAGCGGATAAAGGAAAAGCTTAATCAATTTATGCGTTAACTCTATTTATACTGTTGTGTGCGGAACACCGTACTATGCATGCGTTCATGCGTCAATTCCTCATGCGTGATTTCAAACGTTGTACTGGCGTTTAGCGTTTGGTCCAAAGTAACATATCTGCTCTTGTTGTTGTTGTGGTTGTGTCTCTGATATAACTACAGCGGGCAGCGATGGAGGGGCCTTCTTCTGCAAAACAATGCCTTTGTTCTTTATTCAAATGTATAAACATATTTCTACAAAGTCAAAAGGACCAATTCAAGTTTTTGTTATGCATTCTCACGTTTGTGTAGCTATTTCATGTTCGCATTGCGACAAGCGACAATACTTGTATGTTCGGTTTGATGTACGTGTTTAGCTTGTAGATAGAGTTCTAACGATCTGCACGTTTTTTTGCGTTCTTTCGCCTGTAGTTTAATAATGCGATATTCGGCAGTTACGATACTGTACACAATGAAAAGCAACAAAATTAAAAGATTAACAATGACGAACACTAGCAAGCAATATAAAAGTATCGTATGTTCATATAATGACGATGTATAGTTCGATTGCTCTGTTTTTTTGTCGCTTGTGTCCCAATCTCTGCACAGGGATTTCGTGAAATTTGAGACGATCACATGAGTTTCGTTGGCTGTGATTATGTCTCTTGGGCATATAACGACGCTACTGCTATACAAAGAACACATATTGTATACTTTTATTTTTGTCAATGTCTCTTATATATCTATTTCTTACATCAGAGCGTTGTTCGTAACATACAATGGGTACGTGGTTATGAAAAAAGTAACATTCAAATATATTGATAAACTTCATTACACTCTGTCCTTGAACGCGTACATTCTCACCTACGTTCGAAAAAAAAAGAATCTCGATACGAGACGTAGAAAACTAGTTTTATCAGAAACTTGCATGAATATGTCATACATTATCAAATTATCATGTACCGATTCTCGTTTGCGTGTTTCTTTTTCTGTCAATCTGTAACGTATATATATAGGAGCTGTTAAGAACATTTCATATTAATCTTAGATCTGATTTCATATGAAGAAGTAATACGTTTGTAAAGAATATAGTTCAGAAAAAAACATCTAATATGATCGTGAATTGTATATTTGTGTGTTTTGCAAGGTGTTTGACATACTTGGTGAACGCTGAAAGTGAACAGACAGTCTCTCATTGCTCTTGGTTAATACAGGAAAATCGAGCCCTGCAGGAACGACTTAACAACAGAAGCGATGACCTTTTGAAAACTTACATAAACAACCAAATACTTCAGTTGCAGGTTATTTTATAAAACAAAATGACATTAAGTTTACAAGAGCGCAATAATATACTGGAAGCCGAACAAGTAATTTCAAATGCCGTACTAGGAAATCATGGCACTGATTTGAAGTATGATCTTTCCGCGATTTATACAATCGGTTTGACAGTATGTAATAATTCGGCTTTACATCCTCAAACTAATGCGGCACTCTTAAACGAATTGAGCGAAGAAAAATTCCGCGAGTGTGAGAAATTGGAGAATATCGTAAACACTCTCAGCACAGATTTCAAAAATATGGAACATGAATTTTCGAAGACCTCCGAAATACTTGCAGAAAAAAATAAAGAAATACAGGAATACTCTGACGCGATACACAAAAAACAAGACCAACTTGACGAGGAGAACGCAAAGACGAGAAAATGCGTCGATGAAAAAAAGGAATTAACAATGAACATTAACGAAATGAACAAATGGGTACAAGACTTACAGACGAAGTTGTCTACAGTTACAGATGAAATGAAAAAAATCAACGTATGTACGATGATATGCAACATCAATATGAAAAACTTACACTGTTAAATAAAGAGACAACTGGAAAACTCGAAGAAAGAGAGATAGATCTTAAGAAATGCTCTTATAGAGTACAAGAAACGGAAAAAACGCTCAATGAAGAGAACGCACGAACGAGAAAATGCATTGATGAAAACACTCAATTAACGACAAGCGTAAACCAATTACGTACACAGTTCAACACCATGCAGGACAGTTATGATGCGCAAAAACAAGAATATGCAGAAAATCTAAACGCGTGCACCGACATGAGCGAGAAAAACGAATATTTAGCAACGACATTGCAAGACAAGCTTGATTATCTTGACAAGAACACCGTGGAATTGGTGGAATATAAAAAATTAGAGGACAAATATAATGGCATTAGAGAAATATTGAAAAACCTCGAAAGGGAACTCAACAAAAAAATCAAAGAAGTTCATGCCGTGACTTCCCAGCTTACAACCGTAACCGAAAGTTTGAACGCAATGAATAAAAAAATGAAGAGTTTTGAAAAAAGTGCAATTGCGTAGCAACAGATATTACAAAAATTGATCGACCAACAATGCGCGATCATCTTCAACCACACACGGACGCAAAATAATTTTTAAGCTTTTCAATTGTTTTTAGTGGAGGGAAAATATGTGTTTGTGAAATAAACATGGAGAATATATTTACTTTATTTGTGGCTGTACTTGTCTAATAAATGGAATTGTTTGCCGCGACATGCATGTCTGATTAAAAAAAAAACGAATATACATCATTTGTCGTTGTACTTGTATTATTTGTTGTTATTTTTAATAAAACTCAAAAGAAATTCAGGTCGCATTTTTTGCGCAGTGCTTGCATTACCCCGTCTATATCGAGCAGAGCGAATAATTCGTCGTCCAAATCGGTCCGCGTGATGTTATCCTTATTTAAAATTTTTTCGCACCACGTGTCCATTACGTTTCGTAACGACAGCGAGGATATATTGAGGCCAAGGCATTGTTTAATTAAAATTGGAAGAAAATTAGAATAGTAGTGTTTCATCAACGTTTTGTAATCGAGAGATAAAGCAAACATATATGGTATTAAATTAGAATTGAATAAACTTGTCTCGGTGAAAACACTTTCCAATAGATTTTTTCACGATTAGCACTTTCTTGCGTTGTGCTTTTTGTGTAACGTGTTTAAATCAGCCCATATACCCAATCAACCGACCGCGTCACATCGGAAAAGAACGAAGGACTAATTTTCATAACAGTGTTTTTGTTCCTCTTTATTATTTCCGGTAGGATTTTTTCAATGTAGATTTTTCTATAATCGAGTTGTCTCATGTTGGGATACTCACCGAACAACGTAAAATACAAGTAAGCGATCGTAAAGTTGTCGCACGAGTGCGTGGAAAGGCACATTTTGAGCGATCTGAACACTACGTTCAAAATATTCATTTTGTCTTTTTTGTGGTTTTCATCCTCGAAACAATACAGCATTTCGACCAGCGGAAATAACATATAGAAACACATTCCAGGAAATGGATACTTCATTTTCACCGTTAGCTTGAACAGCGCCTGATTTATTAGTACCATCCGTGCAATTTTTTTGTCCTCTTCCAAATTTTCAAACTTATAAATAACCGTCTGCAGTAGATTATACAATTTAATCGTGTATGCATCCTGAGTTATTGAAAATTGATTCCGCATCTCCTCGTTCGATTTTCGCACGTATTCCATATTGACGACCCTCGGGTATTTGCGTTGTTTTGTGTTTGTTTTGGCCTCTGGGCCATTCATCGGGTACAATCTTTTCGTCGCAGCAACGAAGTATTCGTTGAATTCATCATCGACTAATAACAATTCTCTCGGCACGTCGAGGAGGCCGTCAAACAATTTTATATTTGTTTTGAACACACGCTTGTACATTTCGGTATCTTCGAACACGACATAAAAATGGAATCCTTCAACTGTACTGATGGACTTTCCATCCTCCGACAACTGTTGCGCTAAATCAGAAAATTTTATTTTTAACGCCATAGCGTTCTTACTCGAACAACAAAAAACGTAAATTTTTTCAGTTCGCAATCTTTGTGGTATGCACGTTCTTGTGCTCATATCGTGTCGGCGTTGCGGAAATGCTCGCCAATCGCTCCTAAATACGCTTTCAAATGAATCAAATCGTGCTCATTCGCTGTATTAAGTAATATCGCCAGCGTTTGTTCGTCGCCATTTGCCACGCGACTAAATAACTCTTGAGCCTGTGGATATATATGTTTTACATATTCTTCCATTTCTGTGAGTCGCGCTTTCGGATGTTGGCTTAAAAAACCTTCTAGGGACACCATTGCAGATGTGATGAAATCATCGCGACTGTTCGTGGATTTCGTGAAGCCGACGTACGCGCGTAAGGGGAATTATTATTTCGGCGAGGGCGATCTCTCGTAACTTTGAACATACTATCTATATGCGTATTTGTAGTTTGCACCCCAGGCATTTTGTTCGTCTTTGAATTTATGTCTATTAATTCACCATAATCCGATGGCGACATGAAACAAATGTTATATAATATACATTTATCAGGGATAACGTATATCCCCATGGGTAGGGCTTCGATAAACGTGCTTATATAAGGGTCATCCGTGTCGCTGTGTAACATATGGTGTATTTGGAATTTTCCTCTTTTTGCGTTTAATACTGGCGCACGACTTGAAAACCTGTACGTCATTTTGTGTTCGTCTTACGTAAACAAAAGTAAATGTGTTTCTTTTACAAGTCAAACAATAGGGAATGAACAAACGCATAAATGAAACGTAGCTCTCCTCTCTGTATGTGTGTTAATCAACGATATACAAAAATGTTGTCGCGTGAACAGTAAATGTGAAGTATTATTATTTCGTCGATCAGACTTGTAAGAATATGCCAGAAACGACGAAAAAATCTAAAAACGTAATTGTCGTTATCAGTGGTATGTTCGGGTCTTCTCTACACAACGCAAACGACGATCAAATTTCCCACCTAGTTTTCACGATCTCTTATTTGGAGAAAATCTATGCACGGATTTGATAGAACAAGGAAGCCAGTGCTCGGCGAGGAAAATCATAGAAAAGCATTACGGTTACTCGATAAGCAAACGTTTGTTCAGTGCTCTGCACAAAAAGAGGGAGGACAAGACAACGTCGTCCTTGAATTTCCGTACAATTGGCTGCGGCATCCAGTGTCGGTTGTGCACGATCTGCATGTGTTCATCGACATGCACATGAGATTACCAGAAAATGAAGATAATAAATTATTTCTCATAGGTCTGTCATTCGGTGGCATTCTCATTCGAATGCTGGTCGAAATATTTTACCCGCACACAAATTACAGAAAAAACATACACACGTGTATATTATGCGCCAGTCCGGTATTCGGATATACGAATTTATTCGCAAACATTA
Organism: Platygaster orseoliae; assembly: GCA_030522825.1. Classification (NCBI taxonomy): domain Eukaryota; kingdom Metazoa; phylum Arthropoda; class Insecta; order Hymenoptera; family Platygastridae; genus Platygaster; species Platygaster orseoliae. The sequence goes on from JAPYZL010164224.1 coordinate 11,068, forward strand.
TAGCAACATATCACAAGTCACAGCCGATAAGCGATCCGGCGTTACCTATCCTCACCAATTGCGACACAAAAATAAAAATTCTGAGTCGCGCGGAAAAGGTGCGATTGTTTGTGAAATATCACAAGAATTTTGTCATATTCTCGCGGTACGATGAGATATTTCGGAACGACAAAATGACGCCCATTCCGATAGAATTCGCGGAAGACATAAACATATGTCGGCGTTTATATTTCATAACGAAAGATCCTGACATAAATTACACGGTAATCGCGAACAGGTACGACAAAATTGTATCGCACAACGCGATGGATAAACAAAAATTCAAAAACGCTTACAATCTCAATTTAGTAGATGTGAACGATGAGAACGAACGTCACATGGCATTTTTCGATAACGAAAGGGTCATTTCTACTATTACATCGACACTCGATAGTTCTACAATTTTCGAATTTTAATCTTTTTTTTTTTTGACTCACCAATTACAATTTATTCGTCCCATAAGGACTTTTGCGAGCAAATGCGCAAAGCGGCGAGTCTATACAAAAGGAAAAGATGAAATACACTGAAAGCGAAGAGTAGACAATTTTATCGGAAAAACAGAAAAATAACAAGTAAAAGAAGATAGAGTTAGACATTTGAAAGGGTATAAGATGTCAAGGGGGTTGGTGAGCGGAGCGTTAAAAAAACGAATGTTTATGTAGTTTCTTCTTTTTTCCTTCTCGTTATTCACGACCCTCTCGGACGCTTCGGCGTTAACGACACGTTATACGTTTATACGTTCCACGGGAATTCGCGAACCTGGACAGAGACGAGGTCTGCCAAACGGCGTCGATGAACTGGCGCTGTGTCATTTCCGCTGATTTGAATTTGTTCTCGTTATTCAATCACCACACTTCGATGATTTCTTCTAATTCTTTCCTGTCGTACCCGCACTCGTAGTTATGCGAGACGCGATGTTCCGCTAAAAACTTAAAAACTGGCTCGTATTCCAACGCGAAGTTGTCCAATTCCGCCTGCATTTTCGGAGATATAATGTTCTCAATCATATCTCGCGGATTTGCGTAAAAAGAGGGATACAAATATTTTTGTAGAAGTAACATACCAGTATACACATCGTCTCGCAATCTCGGAGAAGTCCTCGTCAAAATTAATCCTCCGATATATTTAGAATGTCGCGTGTCATCGAATACAAACTCTTTCCTTATCAAGCGCAATCGAGAGAAGGCGCCCTCGTCCAGTACATGTAAATTGTTAGACGTCATAATTATCGTTGCCGAGACACTGACATTTACGCTGGCGTGCGCATTTGGAACGCGAGTTGGTAAAGCGTTCGTATTGGCGACATGTTTCAATCGATGGGATGATAAATTAAATATGTCGTCAATGTAGATCGCTGTGTTGTTAGCGCATAGCAATGCTAATGGGTCATTGTCCAAGCACAATCTTTTCGCGATGGCGTGTTGCAAACCGAACTGCGAGGACTGAGGATTATTTGTAATTCGCTTCAAGATATTTATGAATCGCGCTTTACCGGTTCGCGGTGCTCCAAAAATGTTATAAAAAACGCGATGTTTGTTACCACTACCATATGTCAAAAACAACAATTGCAACGCATCGATCACTGTATCGAAATTGTACTCGGAAAACAGAACAATATAAGCGAGCGCCTCCATCGCCGAATGAAAATACATATCGTTCAACTCGCGATCGCGCGCGTCGTATTCCTTTGTAGTTTCTGTAGTCGTTTTGCCTGGAAATAGGAAATCGTCTATCGTGACGCATTCGCGTCCCATGTATTTGAACTTTTCCCTAGGCTCCCAAATATCATCGTCATCCTCCAACGGTGATATCGTCGTTCGTCCCGCGTATTCCCGCAACGTCGAGACAAAATTATCAAACGTATCGAACAATAGCAATCCAAAGGATTTCTCGCACAAGCGATGGAGCTCGCGATATAATCGTGGCCTTCGCGTTCATAAATGAGAAAAGCGCCGTGTTCTCCAAGTGACTGTGTCTGTCCATTCGTAATAACCAAGACGAAAACAGCAACAAAAATCTTTGCACGATAGCGTCTTGTCGAATTAACGCGTCGAATTGAAAACTTGTCGCGTCCGCTTCGATCACATCGAGCGTGAATTTGCCATCACCCAACACGTGTTCAAGCCCATTTAGAAAATCTTGACGATTCAACGGAATGCCCTGTGTGTTGATTGACCGAGGCGCCACTTTTATCTTTTTTGCCCTTTCGCGGTCGCTTTCTTTGCTTCTGTCGTTGTTATCATCGAACAAGATCTCCCTATATCTCCGCTGTTGCTGTTTACGTAGCCTTAAACTTGCCGCGTGAATGAGAAAATTTGACATTGAGGGACTATTGGAAAAACAGTTGGAATTTTCGGCGTATAAAACATTGTCCGTCGTATCTATATCGTCGTTTTCTTCCAAAATTTGCGCCATCCCCGTGTTCGCGTTGCCCGGTTCGGATACGATGGATACGATCATTTCGGCGAAATCCGTCATATCGTATTTTGACGTGTTTTGCAACACATCGAACACTAAAAGAAGACGATACATCAGAGAAATCATACCCGTGTACGCTAATTTGTTGTCACGAATAACATTTATCCATTCGTCCTCTTCGTCCGATTTGAGAATGGCGCCGCATTTGCCGCTTCTCCATAGTGTTTGAGTTTCCATTATACCGATAAACATAGGCAAGCTGACAACAAAATCGAATTCATGCAAAAAGTTATCAATGATCGGCGCTCTTAAATCCGTAATTGGCGCCAATAACAAACAAACGAGTCTATTCTTTTGACATAGATCAATGAAAACTCGCGTTTTCAGTAAAGCATCGATTCCACTGTAGTCGATCATAACGAAACTTTGACACGATGGCGTGGCGAGCTCGTATTGATTTACAGCTGGATTAAACAAACCAAGGCCTACGTGATAAACGTAAAAATTATACGACACACCGCTCTCTCTGTACTCTATACTTTTGTCTATATATTTCGCGTATTCGAATTTGTTTTCGGTCAATTCTCTGTAGGCATCTTTGTAAAATACCTTTATTTCGCTACCCACGCATATTACGCGTAATATAGCATTTACATACAAGCGAAGTAGAAAGTCGCGCCTCTCGATTTTTTTAGTTAACTCTGGCTTGAACTTTTCACAAAAAATGGAAAATAGTGCAAAACCCTCTGCATAATCCACATTTTGAAACGTGTAATAAGAATACGGGGCGTATGTTGAAATGGTAACGGGATTCTGCTCATTCAGGGTAAGATTAAAGATGGTTTCATATGCCCACAAAAACGTCACGTACACGAAATCTTCACCCGAAAAGTCCGATTGAAAGTGACCCAAACAAGTCCCAACGTTTGCCCAAAAACTCAAAATGTATTTAGCGTGATCATTAATATTATGCCAATGAGCGTATAAAATCGCGAACGCGCATTCTCTAACGTCCGCGAACACTTTACTGAATCTAGCCAATGTCGATGTCACGGCACCACATCGCAAAACCAAACACACAATTTCATCCAGAGTGTCTAGCGAGTAATAACTTCGCACTTCTCTCAGCCCCCCATGCTCAAATTTTGGTACACTGCTTTGTTATCGTTTCGCGCAAAATTGAAGCAATACAACAAGAACTCATATTTAGTCCAAATATCCAAACAAGAAAGCATGTTTTCATACTTTTTGCCGTAATACCTCGAAGTCTCCGTGTTCAAATTGTCGTGTATTTGCTTTATCATCTCAATTTGTTTTCTTGAAAATGGATATAATTTGTTCGTATCGAAAAAGACATCCTCACCGCTATCGCTGTACAGTGATTCCTGACTATATGTCGCACTTATCTCGATGTTATTTCCAGTATTTTCGTACCATTCGTGGAAATCCCCCGATTAAATTTTACTTTTATATTTTGCGTAAAACAAAAAATCGGTATCGCGCGTTCGATCTTTCTTGTTCGGTATAACTTCAAGGTGCTCCGCGTGTCGTTTCAAAGTCATTATTTATTTTAATTCCTTCTTACGGAATAAGGAGTGAAATAATTTTTCTTACTCGACAGTTTCACTAGGCAAATCTATTTCCACGAGATTACAATTCCATCAATTGTTCCAAAATACAAAAAAGGGATGTAAATAACAAATTATCTTTTCGCGGCTAATTGGGTGGGTTTGTTATACATTCGCGGAATATCTTGAGATTCGTCAAACACAGAATCTTGTATGAATGTTCATATTGTTGATTTTCGTATCTATATTTACAGTATTCAGCATATAAACGAATTGGTTGTACATTTTCATTGTATCGTTTATTTTGTCAGTTTTTTTTAAAAACTTTTACTTTTTATATTTCTGTTTTGCCACCATGCTGTCAGTTTCACTAAAAAGTGCAATGAAATTTTTGTGAACAAATATATACATACATAATTTGCAAGCTAAAACAATACAACTTTATTGACAAGTGCATGGTACATACGCGTTGAAGTGAATGAAAAAAAAAAAATTTCTAATTGCATATTCGAAAACCTTAGTCATCCGAACAAATATGAAAAATGTATGCAAGCATAAGTGTCTATAGGCAGTCTCGTGGGTTAGAGGTTTTAATCATTACAAAATGTTTTCGACTATTCATAATCGTGATCGTAAGACATTAAATTCAATTTTGTTAATTGTGTTTCTTCAATATAGTTTGTTTTGTTTTTGGGTAGATAGATACATACGCAGTATGTTTAATATTTTTATTTTCGCATAACACTTAACTTTACTGAAACATATTCATCATTGTAGAATACTTTGCAAGCGATACATCTGTATTGACGAGTGCGTGGTACATATTCGTTGGATCATTGAAAGTCAAGGAAAGTATATTTTCTTTACATATTCGCACGTTTTCCGACATATGGGACACGTTTCCATCGATGAAGCACATTTCTCGCACGCGACAACATGACCGCATGGTAAAAACACTATACTGTATTCTTCAAAATAGCATATTCTACACAACATATGATGGTTGTTTGTTTTTTTATCACCTTCGTCGGCGCTCACTTGTGGACGTACTGCCATCCTTCGAATCAATGAGGTAACGTCGCCAATTGATTCCACTGATTGTTGCGATGAGGACAATGCACCGCCATTTTCATTTTTGTTTCTCGCGAGCTTCGCCACAACTCGATCGATGTAATCGTGACCTTTGATCAGCCGTACGTAACCACACGCGCTGCTCCATAATGCATGCTGTTCCCAAGGATCGTCCGTCTCTTCCCATTTACCTATACAGACTCCACAAGTGTGACACATTGCCTCATCTTCGCCTACACAAAAAAAACCAGCTTCGCTCAGTTTTTCTGGTTTTGGGTTTTTCGTTGTTGGCCATCCATGAAATGTGCGTAGTCGAGCGTTTTGAATAGCGCATTCCGGAAAACGCGCGGTCGAACGGTGAGAAAATGGCTCTGTATCAAAGTATACCCCGTGTCGTCGGTTGATATCGCTCACTCTACGAAAGTCTTCGTTGAATCGTTCCAATTGCGTTTGTAACTGCAGTAAACCTACGTTTAAATTGCGCGAAAATGAACGCCTGTTCTCCATTACTTCTGTTTCACGGCTGTTAGCGACATTTCTCGGAATGTTGGAATTTGGGCTGTTTGGAGGTGCTAATAACGGAACGGAATCGCTTTCTTCTTGCTCTTGTTCATTAACCGATTACTCGACCAAATTCATTGAGATAGAGATGAAAATAACAGTAATATAGCGAACACGAACCGAAAACACAGAGAGACAAACACCTTCGCGAAGTTCTTCAAGAAGAATGCTTTTGCGTGCACTACATTACACTACGGACAGAAGGTATCTGGTTGCCTGATGTGAGCGCATTGCCATTTTATCTCTTTACTTCACTCCACTCTTTCGTTAGCGCTCGCAGCGCCACTTACACTGTCCCAGTGGCTATTGTCGGAACTACGCACATACTACAGCGCGCTCCGCCGCGATCAATGAGCGGCTCCTTCCCTCTCTCTCTAATTATCGAGAGAAGCGTTCGCCTCTTCTCTCTCGGTGCGTGGAGTCGGGGAGTACCTGAACGAGTTTTTGGTCGCTGCTCATTGCAGAGCGACTATTGTTCGGACCCATCTCTTTCGACGCGCGGAGAACGACGCTCGCTGTCTTTTTCGTTTGTCGTTTTTGAATTCATTGAATTCACGGACTTTATGAGAGCATACGGAAGTAAGAAAAACGGCATATTAGCAAATTAGACGAATACAAGCCTTCTCTCGCGCTAGGTATCCAGTCGAAGCTGCGAATTCACGAGGAGAGAGAGTGGCGAGCGACGCTCTCATTTGCTAGAAGAGGATGGATGCATTGAATGTTTCTTATTGTTGTTTCTACGACTAGGGATTCACGCACACCTGACAAGGGTGTTTTTTCCTATTTTACCATTTTTAGTATACTGAGGGGAACTCCTTGCACGCTCCGCTCACCAACCCCCTTGACATCTTATGCCCTTTCAAATGTCTAACTCCATCTTCTTTTGTTTGTTATTTTTCTGCTTTTCCGATAAAATTGTCTACTCTTCGCTTTCAGTTTATTTCCATATTTTCGTTTCGTATAACTTCCTTATTGATAACTGTTGTACACGTCAAAAACATTTTTATATAAGAGAGGGAGAGGGATATAAGAGAGAGAGAGGGATATAAGAGAGGGAGAGGGATATAATAGAGGGAGAGGGATATAAGAGAGGGAGAGAGTTATAAGAGAAGAAGAGGGATATAAGAGAGGGAGAGGGATATAAAAGAGGGATGTATCAGAAAAAACAGAACAGTGTACAGGAAAACAGTAGAGTGTGCACGAGAAAACACGCGCACCACCGACTTGTCTCTCTCCCTTGCTCTACTCTTTCGTTAGCGCGCGTTGACGAGCCACTCCTTCCCTCTCTCTCTCTAATTATCAAGAGAAGCGTTCGCCTCTTCTCTCTCGGTGCGTGGAGTCGAGGAGTACCTGAACGAGTTTTTGGTCGCTGCTCGTTGCAGAGAATTCGTTGAATTCACGGACTTATTGAGCACATATGGAAGTAAGAAAAACGGCATATTAGCAAATGAGACGAATACAAGCCTTCTCTCGCGCTAGGTATCGAGTCGAAGCTGCGAATTCACGAGGAGAGAGAGGCGAGCGACGCTCTCATTTGCTAGAAGAGGACGGATGCATTAAATATTTTTTATTGTTGTTTCTACGACTAGAGGGATTCACGCACACCTGACAAGGGTGTTTTTTCACATTTTACCATTTTTAGTATACTAGGGGGAATCCTATATTAACCCTATAAGAATAATTCGAAAGAGATTTATATATATCCGACGAATATAGTATATTACGATTTTCAAGTTCTATCTCAAAATTACCATCAGCCAAAGTAGTGCTGATAGTAAAAAACTGCAACAATACAATCACTTTAAAAATTGTGGCATGGCTGGTACGTTTTTTTTCTTTATATTGTTTTTGAAATTTTTCATAAACGAACGTTTCTTCAATTAAGACTTCAAGGCGTAACTGTATTGGAATTTGAAAGAAAGTCAGAAATGACGTTAGCAAACATGCATATCAAAACTCTAAACGAAATTGTCGATATCTATCAACGAACTATTCCCGAACAACCTATCTAGAAGATTTTGCGTCGCAACACGAAATCAAATCCGCCCTTGTGGCTGTTCAAAACGGTGTATCGGGTCGTGTGGTTGTCGTTAAATTTTGGCAGAGTATGGATAAAGAAATGCATAAAATATACGTAGACTTTCAGCGCAGCGTCACTGATCCTTTACGATTTTCAAAAAATATATCGCCGCCATATGCTTTATTATAATACATCTGTTCGAACCGTACAAAACCGAACCATTGCCGTTGAAATTGAAGGATCACTTACAACCTTTGGCTTTTTTGACACTCGATAAAAATCGACATATTTTGGAAGAACATGGATTTGAATTTCATCGTTGAATTTCTGAAAAACATACTATAACAAGCGTTTGAGGCAATTGTATCAATTTTTTTTTTATTTGATAAATAAATTTTTTATTATAAAAAATCACATAAGGCCCACATTTACCTTTCTCTCTGATGAAAACGGGCTTTACTGCTTTTCCTCTCAAACCCCATTTCCCGATTCCAAGTCACATATATTAGAATGCTTATGCTTTTGTCATTTTTTATAATAGAGGGATAGAGAGATATATTTATTCAACCCTTGTGGAAGTGGGCAAAAATAATTACAATATTTATTTCACTGTAAATTTACATTTTTGAACTGAACAATTTTATACTGTTATTCTGAAATCTTTTGGCTAAAATTTATGTGACTATGCGAGATTCTGGATGATAGGCGTACTGCAACCACCAACGCTGAATAATCTTCGCGTGACGATGTAAATTTTGTATGAACCTTTCTTTTTGATGCGGCATTTCGTTGAGAGATAAACTATTAGAATCACTTGATTCATGACGAGAATTCCAATAATTAGGAAATATTTCATTTAATTCATCGTATATATCAAATGACATATAGGGAGCTACGTATACGGGGATTGGGGTTGCCTAATATATCTTTTATTTTGTTTTTATGGTAATCGGCTTCGGTTTTCATTATAACGTGATTGTATGCAATTTCATTCAAATAAAACATCAACTCCGGATGTTTTTTTATATCTTCTAAACTAACGTAACATCTAGGAATGTTAAATGCTATATAATAATCATCAAAAACATCCTGGAAAACATCAAATATTTCCGACACTCTGATATTTGGGTTTGAGGCCATATTATATATGTCATCGCCATTCACGTTTTTTCTCTCTTTTTTTATGTAATCAATTGTAATATTTCCATATACTAGCATCAAAGGCGAAGTGTTGTAAAATTTATTTGGAAATTCTTCAATCACTTGTGGAGTCAATGCTTTCCAAGATATAAAACATTTATCTATCTCGTAATCTTTCTCCAATTCTTTCTATTCGGCGACTGTTACATTATCATTGGAGCAATTAGCCTTTGGGATGAAATAAATGCTTGGGTAATTTTTTCAAATCGTTCAATGTAAAACAAGCATTGTACGATAGCGCATATCCGTCCCATGGTATATCCGTCAAATGTTTCAAAACAATATCCACGGTCAAATTATGATTGCCATTGACCTCGCGCCAATCCCAATTTAAATCCAAATTTTTCACAATGGATTCGATAGGAAATGTGTAGGCGGGAGTTCGCAAGTTTTTGCTGCTGTCGTATAATATTTTGAATTTGCCTTTATCTTTAAAGATATCGTCGCTGATGTTCACATTTAAACATATATCCCCTTTTTCATTCGGCGTGGGTTGGTTGTCTTTGAAATAGTTTTCGTATGTGTGTAGCGTGAATGCGTTTTTTGACCATCTAAGATGTGTTTCTGGCATGCCATGTTTGCGCCATTGCTTCATATAATATTCCGAGTAAAGCTCATCGTAATGTTTTGACTTTTTGCGACATTTCCAATCACAATTATGCATACTCATCCCCCCCAAATATCCCGGATACTCGCGTTCCCCCCGCTTTTTTAAGTAATACGTAGTTCTATATGTTTCATTCATTGCTCATTTACATATATGTATCACCGGAATACAAAATTTGATATAAAAAAGAATAAAAACACCCTCTAGTGTTTATTTTATGTTTAGTGTTTATTCATCATTCGAGTGTGGTGTTTCTTGGTCGTTGAAGATAGTGTTTTTTTCTGAAAATGAGAATTTCTTTGTTAGTTTACTTTTTATTAATAGGAACTGTTCTGTCCGTCGCAGCAGTTTTTTACCTAAACTTACAAGAAAAAATCATAAAAGCTATGATCTGCGTTAAGGATTTTAAGGATCGGCTGCACGTTTATGAAAAAGAGAATAATGAAAAAATCCCCCTGGTTGCACATCACATTATTTCAGATGGTTTTTGCGCAGATTTTATCTCCGAATAATAAGAAGTGAGAAGTTCTACGGTTCCTTAGCGCGCATATTACAAACACTAAGTGAAAAAATAAAATCACTGCAAGTAAAAAATAAAGATAAATTGTCAAAACGTATAAATGTTTATTTGATTAGTGTTGATACATTTCTCAAATATATAAATAACGACATTGACCAAATAAATGAGAACGATTTTGAATCTATCATTCAACACATGTACGCGTTTATATGTCAATGCCATTCAATTTAGTGCAAGGTCCCAATGATAGGTACCTAGATGGTAAGTTTTTGATTTTCAGAAATAAAAAATTTTTTTATTTTTCTATACTTTAGTTTTTGCTTTTTATTTGAACAAAATCATTACAGGTGGCTGTTTTATTGATGTGCAAGCATTACAACTAGTTCCTTCTGACAGGCAAAAATTGTTGATTCGGTTGTTTCTACTAATTAC
>JAPYZL010164234.1:0-10205 GCA_030522825.1 Platygaster orseoliae
ATTGATATTTTTATGTTCAGCGACCTCAAATTACTCTGAAAAACTCTTTTTCTGAAAGGAACTCACAACTAACCAAAAATTTGTAAACTAGTGTAATTTATGTAAAAAAATATAATTTTTAAAGAGTGCTGGATAAAAGCCTAAAGTTTAAGAAACATGGAATAATAAAATGTTGTACCACATAAAAAAATTGGCTTCTAAAAGTCGCTGCAGTAATTATTGCATAATTGTATTAACTTTGTAGAATTGACCGGGATGTTCGCGACACATGCAATTTCACGCATTACAAAAAAAAAAAAAAAAAAAATAAGGGGTGCCACAAATTCAGAGTCCTTTTTCGATATTTTTTTGTTTTTGTTAAGGGTAAATTTTCTATGAATTTGATCATTTTCAGAAGCATATTTAATTACAAAAGAATTTCTCGCAAAAAACTTCGAATTTCAAAGTTCAAAAGGCTCAAATTTTTTCATGATGTAGTGTAAACTTGCAAATAAACTGAGGTAAAATATTATGAAGTATTCATGTTCTTCAATGTGTTTTCAAATTTAGCTTCACTACTACCTTATTCAAGCAATGATTTATTTTCACACCACAGAGTGAGGTAATTGTAATACATTCCCACGATTTGCGCAAATTCGTATTTTCTTTCAGAGGAATTATTTTTATAAGTTATAGAGTACATAACGATATTTGTTAACAATAAAAGTAGTTGAATAAAGTTTATGAATAAAGTTTATATTACGTGTGAATATCAATACAAATTTTTTGCTCAGATTTAACAATGCAAAAAAAGTTGTCCCAACTCCCAAAAATATTTCCATACCCTTCCCTACATTATTTAAGATTTAGTTACAAAAATCAATAAACATTGAAAGTAATGCGAAAAAGTAGAATAATAGTAATAATAATTCAGGTTGCCGAAATAATCAGAAAAGTCGAAGACAAGGATTTGAAGTGTTCAAAGTAAAACTAGAAATTGGATGTTAAAAACGTTCAAAAAGAGAAACCCTGAAAAGGAGATCTAAAAAACTTAATTTTTTGAAGAATCAGGAAAGATTGAACTAGATTGAAATTATATCATTATTATTTATTATTCATACAAGTTGTTTGCTAATAAAACTGGAAATGAGTAGGACTTTTTTAAAGAGTATCTTAGTATTTTTCGCGCTAAGATGTAAAAACAAATAAGTAATGAATAAATAAATGTTTTTATGAATAAATAATTCCGAATGTCTTTGAGATTAAAATTTTGCCAAAAAGATCGGAAGGAAACCTTAGAATAATAGGTCCAATATTGCTAATGACAAACACAAATTTACAACGAAATATGCCAGTTTCACAATTAATTACTTACAAGTTTATAATGATAAGGAACGTAAAAAAAGTAACGGAAATTTCGTTATCTGTTACAGTGTAAAAATAACTCGTTACAGTTACACATAAATGCTCTGCATGTAATTAACGAAAAGCGTTACGTTACCGGTACAGCTTGAAATGTGATTTGTGACGTTTTAGTAGAGTAATACGTCACTTCCAAACCCTGGTTTTACGTTCAGCTCGTGGAATGACGATTTTCATTAACGTCATTCCACGAATACTAAATTTTTATCATAAAAAGTGATATCATTATGAGTAATATTTAAAAATTCGGTTCGGCGAAACAATTCGAAAGTCAGTTAGCAAAATGATTTCCAGTCATGTTTCGAGTTAACTGAGACCAATGAATCATTGAATTCGATAAAAATGATGATTCCTTATTTTAAATGTGCTCTTTTTTTCTTGATTTACGAAGGATTATTTGAGAAACAAAATTTGGAAAAAGTTGCAAATTTTTTTAGCAATAAAAAAAATATTTGAAAAGCCTTAAACCGAAAGCAAAAATTGACTTTTCATAAATTCTCAAAAAACAGCGAATTTCACAGACTATTCTGAATTGTGAAAATAATAAATGCTATTCTTAGAAATTATAAACTATTTCAACAAATCATGTCTGACAATAAACAAATCAGTTGGTAGCAAAACATGTAAAAAACTTATAAACAAAAAACATAAGTGATTGATATTAATCATAATGGCGCTACAAACATTGTTTACAATTCACTTGTTACAACTGAACACTGTTCAACAATTTAATCATTCACTCCAAGTAAACAATCCATTGTTGTTGAACTGAAAGACTCGAATGATTTCAAATACATCGCAAAACAACGAAATCACATAAAAAAATTGAATTAAAGAATTATCATCGCTTACTTTTCGACATTGAAATTGATTAGATCTAATCTATTTTATTTGTCTATGTCAACGATGTTTGTGGAGAATTTGGTTTTCATGGGTTAACATTTGAAAAAAATGCTTTATTTTCTGATTCTTTTTTTTTATTAAAAATATGTTAAACAAAATTTTAAATACAAAATCTTTTTATCATTTTTGAACATAAATAACTTTTAATGACATTTTTCACGATTAATTTTTTAAACCTCATAATAATCAGTGACGCACCTACAAATTTGTGAAAAAAAAATGTAAATCATTAAAAAAATCGAATAGTTTCTGCTATAAACCGAATATTTACAGTTGTAAAACAAGCGAATTCGTTTTTGTTTTGAGGTTGCTCATTATTGTTCAGAACATCGAGGCAAAAACTGAATAGCTATTCCAAAATCAGAATAAATATTCATCATGAGCTCTATATTTCGAATTCTTAAACAACTTGTAACTTATAATTTATCACGAGCACTATCTCACTTTTTTCATTAACTACATTGACGTGCACGAAAGGTACTTGCATATTCATGAAATGTCTCGGAAAAAAAGCAAAATTTGTCAACAAATTTTTCTCGATCTGAACTGAAGTGTCACTTTTTTTTGTCGAAGGACATTCATTGTCACAGACTGATTATTCAAATGACTGCCACGTGGGTATCATGTGAAGAGCAATTGACCATTTAAATAGTGGAAGCGGGTTCAATTTTACTGCTGCGATTTTCTTCTCATATTCCCGCGAATCAAATGGAAAATCGCGGAAAATTGACTCTGATAGAATGAGCTGAGAGGGATGTAAAAATGGTGTATTTATAATAATTGAAGTTGTGACGAAATATGTTAACTTGAACTACATTACCTGCATAATTTTTTTTTATCCATCGGAAAATTATTTATGACTTCAACGAATATCATGTTAAAAGTATTAAAAACTATTTCATAATTTTGAAACATATTTAGCAACGATTCATAATTTTTCAAAAACTATATTCAACATTGCATGTTTAGTTTTTCAGTGAAATTCATTAAGATTTTCGAGATTTGAGTATGTGTAAGAATTTCGCATTTTAATAATAAGTGCCATTATGTCAAGCAACCAACATTTAGAAATGAAAGTGTTAAGTTTTGTTGTTGTAATTTTCAGTTCTAAAGCTCATTGAATCACATCCTTTTATCTAAAGACATATTATAATTTGCAAACTTTTAAATTGTATTATTTATTTTTCTAAATATTTAAGTTATTCACAATAATAATATATGATTGATAATCTACGGTAGTTTATAATTTATTATTATAAGACTTCGATCTGTTTGAGACAGACTACACAAAATTTTTTAGTTTTTTTCTTGTAAGAAAGTAAGTCAATAAATATTAGTAACAATTGTCTTTATTTTCGAACTTTTATTCAATTCTCTTCAGAAAAATGTTTTAGGACGTGAAATATTTTATAATTTCCAGATATAAATTAAAGGTCGTTCCAATTCCATTGAAGTCATTTATGCTTTCAAAAAAGTAACTAAAAGTTTTCGTTCGATTGTAGTTATTTGTTTATTTTCTAAATTTACGAATATATATGGATAAACATCGCATAAAAAATTCGAATTTGCGCAAATTTCGTAATGAACTGCATGTTTTTCAATTTCACTGAAAATAGAGATTAAATAAATAATCGACACCTAGAGTAAATAATAAGAACACTCTGAAATTACCTCAATATTCAGATATATTTTTGAAAATTGAAATTTTAAATTCAACGTGAATTTTTGATTTTTTCAGAGTTGATCAAGTTCTCAAACTTGGAATATCCAATCATTTCTAGAATAGCCCAGCTTTTCAATTCTCTGATCTAAATTTATAAATTTTCTTGAACTCTTTTTAAAAACTATTTATTTTTTTTTGTCTTTATTTAAAAGAACTCTCGAACAAAATTATTAGAAAAATCTTTTTTTATTTGGTAATGCATGATATAATATTTAAATCTGTGCTTCGAAATTGTGACTCACCAAAACATTGTGTCTCAAACTTGAGTTTTTGAATACGAGTATAATCAAAGTTTTCAATCAGAACATAAATTAAAGTCTTTTACCTTACGTGAATTTCGAATTTGTGGCAAATTCAACAATGTTTAAGTTAGTAATTTAAAATCTAACTCACAAAAATTCTGAATTCTTAAAATTCGCTCATTCCAAGTGATACGACTGTACAGGTCATTAATAATTGATACTTATTTTTTAACTGAATTATTTCAAAAAATCTTCGGCACCATAATCTTGGAAAATAAATGTTACTCTAACACTATATTCCGTTTTAAGCTTCGTAATGACAAAATTTCAATTAGAATTATTAATAATTAATATTTTTAAAAATCACGACACTTTTTTTGTTATATTTTTACTGAAATTTTACATGTCTAAAATGTTTTCTTCCAGTTATAATTTTTTATTCCCCTTATAATAATCACTGAATTGCCACAAAAATGAATTTTAACAAAAATATTATTCCAAAGCTCAAAATTAGGGTACAATAAATAATCAAGACGTAGAATCAAAAGTTAAAACTCAATGAAATTCTCGAAAAGTTGGACTATGCCCACTTGTATCAAAACCTCTGATGACCATGGATAAATCTCAGATTCTTTAAGTTAATGATTCCAAACATCACGCTCAATTTTCGTCACAATGACGAATCGCCGTAGATAAAAAACGCATAGTCACAACATCGTTACATCACATCCCAGACACGCCCGGTTAATTCACGAAAACCAACCTTTTTAATAGAAAAAGCTCATCCACTGGTACAAAAAAATCACTTCAAGTTGTCTTAAAAAATATTTTCATACTAAAATCTCCTGGATTCTCTACAAAAAATCGAAACCAATTCTCGCACTTGACGTTCCAAATCCGGTTCCTAATTATTCCGAACCACTCGTTGAAATCGCGTCGCGAAGTTTAAATGTACAAAAGTTTTTGTTGCCCGGTAAACAGTTTTTTCACTATCGAAGTTTTTTTCAGTGCACAATCGTTTCATTGTGCGGACAAATGTCAGCGGAGAAACAATTTTTTGCGCACGTGATCACGTTCAGAATTGTTCTTCGAAACAATTGTTGCAAGAGACGCTACGGAAAACGCGCGCGATTCAGCGAGTGCGCGCCGACTGACGAGTCCACCCACGACGAGCGCCATGCGCTTGTACCACTTTTGATTCCGTGGTCGCTTTCGACTTTTAGCGCGATTAGTTACGTAAATAGTTGATTACGCAGGCCCTTATTAAACTGATAAAGTGGTTCCAGTGCTCACTTCTTGTAATACTGGGAAATTAGGGGAAATTAGAGGTGTCGTCGACCCCTCGAATTTAGGTTTCAAGTACTCTCTCTCAGTTTTAATTAATGAAATTTTTACTAATTCAATTAGTTTTGGTTTTTTCGAACTTGAACTTCGAAATTCGTAGAACTTAAGATCACCATATTTCAATCACTGATTGTAAGAAAAGAATCTAGTACTTGCTGACATACGCGGAAAAAAAAATTATTTTCCGTATCAGCAAAAAGATACGCTGTTTCAAACACAACTTGACAGAACGAATTTTTTTTGTAGCAGTAGCTTATTTTTTGCTGCCAAAGCACAATTGCAATGCAATGGAGTTTTATTTGTAATGATTGTGTTCTAGTAACAAAAAAGATTTTTTGATGCAACAAAAAAAAGCTACTGCTGCAAAAAACTCGTTCTCTCAAGTTTTGTTGGAACAGCGCATCTTTTTGCTGCTTTAGCAAATTGTTTTTTGTCCGTATATTTGTGGTCAAAAGTAATAAAGTATTGTAACATTTACAATATTACTGCAGTTCAACCAATTTTCATCTTACTTAACACAATATTGTTCAGTAAAAATTGTTATATTGTAAGAATTATTATAATCATGCCAATTTTAAATAGGTAGTGTAAGAAAAGTAAAAATATTTAAAAGACAAATTGAACTATATAAACCGTATATTCTACTACACTAGTACACAGAATATAGTATAGTAAAAAATGAACCCAATCATTTTATTTTTTTATTCTTGTGCTCAATTCATTCAATATCATTTTTCATATACAAAGTGAGAATACTCAACTTATTAGTATTTTATGGAATTGAGCAATAATTCCTAAAATATTGTAAAATATACAGTATACTGCAAAGCACATAAAAATATGACAAAAAAAACTTTACAGATTTTGATACTGAAAAAAATATTGTAGTTTTTTTTTATGTGGATCGGTAGAAACGATGGAATGATATTGCAGGAAGTACAACAGAAGTATTGTATAAAATATATTACATCTTGGAATTTTTATTACAACATATATTTACTACTACGATATCATTCGATAATGTTAGTAATATAACTTAACAAAAAAATGTACTTAATGACTAGCAAAAAGTACAATATTTCAGACCGATTTCACAGTACAATATTTTACTATAATATGTACAAGTTGATTATTATCTCAGTGAAATAAACATTTTATTTAGACATTTCTTGATTTGAAAGTTTTGATAGTTTCTACAGCTGGAGTTCATAAAAATGTTGAGATTTTTAAAAATTCTGAGGATTTTGAAATTTTTTGAACAGTTTTGACTGTGTATCAAAGTAAAATCAGTCAAAACTGTCAAAACTGTCGTAAATGTTAATCTCAATTGTCAAACAATTTCGAATTATCAAAATAAAGAAAAACCTTTCCAGCCATGGAACCTGCCAAAACTTGAAAAAAATTTTCTAAATTTTATTTTCTTCCATATTATCAGACAAACTGTAAATTACCTAAAAGCTTTGAAAATATAAAAAATTTGAAATATAGCTTCAGCCCAGCGAAAAAAAAGTTTTCCAGTTACCAAGAATGTCAGATACGTAAAAATCAGTGAAATTAAAAAATTTCGGAATTCGGAATATAAAAACTGTAAAGAACTCAAAACTATATTACAATGCTTATAAACTTTATTTTTTTTATACTCTTTAATGCGTGGTTTGCAAAATACTCTGATGTTCGGAACAAAAAAATTGACTAATAAAAATAAGTAAAAAATAGTATCAATTTTTTAACTTAGTATATTATATAATAAAATAAGAATATCATATAGATAAATATCATGAAAATATTACAGTATTTCACCAAATAAATGGTTGCTGAAACAGAACATTTATTTTTGTAAAAAATTGATATATTCGATCTTTTGCACTGAATGTCATGCTAGTAATGAGTTTATCAACATTCTTTGTCGACCTGTATTATAATTCTACTAGCTGACATTTTTCCATATTCACGAACACTACTAACAATGAAATCATTAAGCTGATCATTAGAAAATGCTTCAAAGAAGAATCAAGCATGTGACAAGTGTTACATCTGTGATTTATATTGTGGAAAGTTGCCCCACCCCCCTCCCATTCTACCTTGCGACTTGCGAAAATTTTTTTCATGGAAATTTATGGCCGATTATTTACTTATCACGCGTTAAACCAACGGACGGCCGTGTATTTACGAGCGGTCAACTTGATTTATCGCCTATTATTTGTAACGGCGAATTGTTGCGAGAAACTCTAATGAACACTTTCATAAATTTTCACAGGGAAGACGTTTCAATTTTGCAATGTGCGTATCCAATTTTTAATCTTTTTGAAATGCGATTTTTTTCATCTTAAAATAGTACACTCAAAAAATATGAATGAATATAATAATTTAATTGAAATACAAGTGGAATTTCAAAGTTAAAAAATTTTTTTTTTTAACATGAAATTGTTTAATTATATTGAATTGTACCATAATTAGATCAAAATTTCTAAATGTTTACGTCTAAGAATCAGGTTTAATTTGAATCAAGTTGAAGTTTGATTTAACGTTTCGTAAATTTTTTTTCATGACATTAAATATATTAAACATAAATTTCACATATACCACAATTGTATAGCTATGTGATGGAAAACCAGGAGCAAAACTTTCTTAAGAAATAACAGTTTTCCGCTAGTAGTTGTGTATAAATTATTTATAATATCAACGTAGTATTCATAATACGTAGACGAACAACACAGTGTTTTATGGCTTATGAATGATCAAGTTCATGTACATATTTAAGTTATGAATAAATGGATGCACTTCATTGATAACTCACATCAGAGAACTTATGTTCCGCGTGACGCACATGCAAGCATGCAACGCCAGCTACGCGTAAGATAAAAATGTTTGTAACTCAGAAATGATTGTCAAATGCTAATTTTTTTGTCTGAAACCAATCTGAATGGTATGAGGTTTTTTATCGTTGAAAAATTGAATTATTAATAATTTATTGATTTGATTTGAAAACAAAGTAACTTTTTTTTACCTTAAGGTTGTTTAGTTGGATATTTAAACTATTCATGTGTATTCAAAATCAGGAATAATATTGTTACATGACCGATGTTTTTTATAATAAAATTACTATTTGGATGTTTATATTGAAAAATACTTCAATGGAGTAAATATTGATACGTGAAATTCTACTATTTATCAATTACGTTTTGAAGTTTTCGAGTATATCTGAGTTGAAAATAATAGCTTTCAAAAAAATGAAAGTATAAATTTTGGTGGTTTCAAAACGAGCAGCTTTGTTCATTCATATTTATCAATTTCAATGGAAGCTTTTTTATTACAAAGAAAACGAAATTGGGGACTTTAAAAAAACAGCAATTTGAATGTGAAAGCGACAAAAAATCCTTCTTTTTAATCTGAGCAATTTATTACTTCAAATGATACGTATGTAATACCTGTCATTATGGTAGATGCGATCCATATAAAATTTCACAACCAGCTTTTGTGATTCGCCAAAAATTTTTAGTTTTGCTTAATTTCAACTGTTGAATTGGATTGAAAGAAATAAAAAAGAATTAACAAAAACAATATGATTAATTTTATGACATTTTTCGAATCGCTATAGAGATAATTGATATTATAATATGTTCTGGATTCCAATTTCTATAAATTTTTGAGAACATTCTATGTAAATAAGGTCTTAGTATTAATTTATTTCTTGTATTTTTCGCATTTTTTTCGTATTAATGAAATTTGAAGTATTTTAATCTATTTTTATAAATTTTTAGTATTTGTGTAAGTTGCAACAAGATTTTAGAGTGTAATGCTCTAAAATTCAAATTTAAATGTATATCTTTGAGTAATTAATAAACTGTATTTTTCGATTTTCCCAGTCAATTTATTCTATAACATTAATTATGCCGACGTTTCGATCCTATTTGGATCCTTCTCAAGGCATGTGTGACAATCAATTACAATTTATTTCTTAAAAAACATCAATAATTGTAAAACACCAAAATATCAAATACTGAATAATTAACTCACGTCGTAAAAGATAATCCTCTTCAAAAATATAGCCTATAATCAAACTGATTAACAATACTTGTCACTTCGTTAATTATTTAGAGGAAAAAGAGTAATGTATATATTAAATATATGGGTCATTCAATACAAGATTTTCATTCAAAAATTTTTTTCCCTCGAATCATTTTTTTCACATAGTTTAATCGAAAATGAAAAACACGAATTTTTTTATTTCATCATAATATACAAAATTTCCAACTTATGAATTTTTGAACTTTTCATGTTTAGAGGAAGTTACTCTTAACACAAGCTAATATGCAAAAAAAGATAATATTTGAAAAATATCAAACCATCATGAAACGTATGCTTTTTTCTCAGCTTTCGAATGGAGGATATTACAAATCACTAAGTAATTGTTTATAACAAAAATTACCATTTTTTAAACAAATTCATATTTTTAAAACTTGGGTATGTTTTTTTTTAATTTTTTTTCAGTAAAATTTTCTTTAAACATTTTTGAAGATACTCACAAAATTTCAGAATGGGCAGTTCAAAATTGTGGCTCCAATGAATTTTTAAACTTTCGCGTTCGCGCT
>JAPYZL010164247.1:0-52879 GCA_030522825.1 Platygaster orseoliae
GCATCATGAGATCCTGTAAAAGCATTACCAGCACGTATCAAAGCCAGGAAAAATCAAATAACAATTTTTTATTATTTGTTGATGCATGTAAAGGGAATGGAAAAAAAATAAAAATGATTATTGAAATTTAAAAGGATAAGGCATGTGTCCATAGTACTTTTTTTTACAAATTTCCAATGTGTCAACGCGAAAGAAATGCAAATAAAAAAAAAGCAAATAAACAATTTAGCTTGTTTGAGCTTTTTTAGATACTAAATAAATATTTTCAGAGCTGATAATTATGAAATGCAGAAAAAAGTAAAAGAATTTTCATCAAGTCACTGCAACAAAGTAGTTCAACGGACAGACTGTCCAAATAAAAATTACACCTTCTCGTTTTTCATAGGCAAGTTAGTTGAGAAATGATTTTTTCTGGAAAAAAAACTCTAAAATTAGTGGAAAATGGCGAAAATTGGCCACAAAATTTGCAATTTTTGAGATTTTTGGCTGATTTTTGATACTGAAGCTTCTGAGCCTGGTAGGAGCTTAAGTATCAAAATTCAGAACTGTGCGACCAAAGCAAGTATGGTGTTCTGCAAAAGAAACTCTAAAATTAGTGGAAAATGGCGAAAATCGGCCATAAAATTCGCAATTTTTGAGATTTTTGCCTGATTTTTGATACTCAAGCTTCCGAGCCCGGTAGAAGCCTAAATATAAAAATTCACAACTCCACGGCTATTTCTTATCGGAAATTTTGATGACCAGTTTTCGAGATTTTGGAGAGGACGTGTTCTTTGGCTTTTTGCGTTGATTATTTCAACTCGATCTGGCGCGCGCCAACACAAGTTGAAGAGGGCAGCACGTGCCGCTTGTCGCAAGCGCGGCCATCTTGGAAGATGGCCGCCGCCGAATGCTGCTGTCTGCTGCTGTATTAGGAACAGCTGGTGGAAAAAGGAGGAGAAGGAGAATAATACGAAGGGAAAATAGCGAGCGAGTACTGAGTAGGTACAGTTCAGTACAGTTGGTTCGCTTCGCTTCGCGGTTTCTTACGCGGAAACGACAACTTGTGTATTGTAGTGCAAAACATGAAATAAGGGAAGGGAAAAATAGTGCATCGCTCAAGACGGCAGAAATTGGCGAGGGAGTGCGAAAATTTGCGAGAGTAACAATAATAGACTCGGCGGGTGGCCGTTGGTTATTGGAATAATAAACAAGATTGCTGGTGGACGACGATAGTAGTGCGTGGGGCAAGCGACTCTGGGGAATATTAATTAAGCGCGTTCAAGACGGATTCGTTGTTCAACAGCCTTGTTGTCATTTAATAACAAGTTTGCTGCGCGAGGGGAGACGGCGGCGCTGAATCCAGGGCGAAAGTGAGCGACTTCTTTGTTCCCGAGTTGGCGCATCCGTATCGCGCCCGTTTGCGCAGCAGCAGCGCTTTGCTTTGCTTTGTTGTTGTGTTGTGCTCTCAGCATCGGTACAATATTACATCGTCCTCTCTCCGCCGTCTGGAAAACTATCCATCAGAAACAGCGGAATACAGCGGAATACAGCCAAATACAGCCCCAAATACAGCGAGGATCAAAGAGACGTCGAGGCGAATAAAACAACAGGAGAAAGAAAAAGGAGAGCGAGTCGAGGAGGAGGAGAAAAGCCAACTCGTTGACGACGACGACGGGTCTCGACGCGATTCGGGCGGTACGTATTTTTAACGCAGCTTCATTCTTTTGGCTCGCCAATAATACTGCACATCATCCATCATTTATCATCCGCGAGAGCGCAGTGGCTTTGTTTTCACGAGCAGCTGATCGGCAACTCTCGTCCTTATTATTATTCTCCTCCGCGAGTCTTATGTCCAAACTCGCACTGCTCCAAACCATCTCCCGTTCAATGTCTCTTCTCATATTGCGTGATATTATACAATTCGTATAACAAGCAAGTAGTCGAGTAAGACTCGCATCATTCGCACCAACAACGACAACTCGGTGATATGCATCCCAGTGACTGGTGATATGGTAACGCGCGATGGCTACTTGCCTTATTGTTTGTTTCTTACCACTTGACAACAACACGAATCAACACCTTTATTTTCTAATAACGTGTCTTACTATCATAATGCTGCTCATTTTTCAAAACCTGCAAACATTTTTCCCATGTTTACACAGCAGTACGACACAAATTGCATAAATTTATATAGAAAAAAAGGTAAATGGTTTGAGCCGGATTCATGGTTGGTTAATTTCGAGATCAAAGAAGGAACGCGTAGCAAATACAATTCAGCGCTTAAAAAAAAGGCATTTTTGAAAATTTCTAGATTAAAGGAAATATACGTATGTAGAAAAAGGAATTTGGCAATATAGATTTCGCCAATTGAATGAACGATGAAATTTATTGGATAAGATTTTTCCCTAGCAACAAGTTTTAATACATTTCTTTGAATTACACTTACCACATTTTGTGAACATACAGAGATGTTTCTACAAAATTTGGACACAAAACTCATTTTGACTCTAGCAGCGCTGTGTCAACATTGAAAAATTAATCATTATAAACTAAACACTTGCAATGTCTTCAAAAAGCATCCTCAAAATTCACAATTCTTCAAAATTTCATCATCAACAATTGTTTAAACATGGCTCACGAGTTTCTTTGAAAATTTTATAACAATTGATTGATTATTGAAACAATCACATAGATAAATAAACAAACGCTGCTGCTGCGATAGAATAAAACAATCAAGATTAACTGCTGTCAGCATAATAATTTTTTCTTTAATTTTGACGGCATCGCCAAAGCTAAACGAATTGTGCCTCCAAATTTCACAAAAGATCTCTGCACGTTTTGTTTAAAAAGAAAATAATAATATTTAATTGTATATTTTTTTTTCTCAACATTCAAACTTTGATACTTGATTATTCAAAAGCTGGTGATGATAGAAAAATCAAATTCGCTAACATAAATCAGGAAATAACAAAATGCAGTACCAAGTTAAAAATTTTACAATATGCACACGCTGTAGAGGAAAATTATTTTTTTAATGAAAAATAATTATTTATTACTTGTATTTTTATTTTACATAGTATCGATTTTTCAACTGTAATAAATAAGAAATCTTAAAAATCACCTCGTGGAACATAAATTTAAATGAATACTTGGAAAATTTTATAATTTTCATAGTTAGATTTCTATTATTCAAAACTGTGATTTAAAAAATTCAAGCTTTATATTGCAAAGAGTCAGTTGAAAATAATAACAGGTGAAAAAATGTGAGGAATGAAAATTCAACAAAATTCATTTTCATGTGTTACAAAATATCAGCATACAGAGAATATTGGATAAAAACTCCATTTTCTACAGAAATTATTGTAAAACGATAACTAATGTTAAAAAACAAAACTGAAAGTCGAGTTATGAATGACCGTCTCTTGCTGCTCGAGTCCAGTTATAGTTGAGATATTGATTTTCTAGTAATTCTAATGCCCATTTCACTGTCATTAAAATGTGATTGCTACAAAACTGTTTTAAACAATATTCATTTTTTTTTTTTTTCGATTCTGTGTTGTACAGTACATATTAAATCAATGTCTCAACTTTTCAAGACTCTTTACAAAACTAAAAAATATCATTTCATTTTTGAAAACTGCAAACATTTCCAACTCGCAAAAAAAAATCTCAATTTTACATAATTTGCTAATCTCGTTATTTTTTTCACAAAATTTTTCAAGTACTGTTCCGTTTGGTTAATATTACAAGTTTCCAGTCAACATTTTCATGTTGAAAAATCTCTCAAAACAAAAATATTAGATACTCGTGACCAGTTGTTTCAAATTTCTGGGAAACAACTAAGAATATTTTGAATAATTACTGTTTCTTATTGCAACTTTATTTCAATTGAATCAAATTTTAAGAAATTTATTAGTGCTTATTACAGATTTCCCTAAAATGTCATAATAGCTGAAAAAATTATCCAAATTCTTCAAAATAAATTTTTAATTTGAATTCTTAGGTATTTTATGCTAAAAATAATGAAATAAGGTAATTTTGAGTTCATTAACATATTTAAACTTAGCTGTTCCTAGTATGGTAAACGATTATAACAATCGCATAAATCATTTAAAAAATTAGAAAACCCTATAAAGTAGATTTAATTTTTATACAATGTTAATATCATGAGTTACTTAACTCATGTCATATGATACCGTAAAAATTTTAAAGCTTATCAAACTCTCTAAAAAATGAAAAACATTGAAAACATGATCTGCAAGTCGAAGGGCATGTGATAATGGGGCAATTCACATACTACTTCACACGATTTTGAGCTAATTTTGACTCCCTCCCTCGTCACACTTTGTCACAGACCTCAATACCCCCCCCCCCCCCTTGTGACATAGCACAATCATAATTTTCCATTTTCAAGATACGCGATCAATGAAGCGTTACTATCAGGGCAACCGGAAATATTTATTCAAATAACAAATATTATAATATATATTTTGGCATTTTTTGGCGGAACATAAATATTTCGCTACTTTTATATTTTTCGTAAATATGTTTTTAATCCAAAATATTTTCAACTATTTTTGACCATCAAAAATATTGTACTTGTACATGTTTTGCCATGAAATGATGCCCTCGTGATGTTGATTCTTATGAAAATCTTATAAAAATTTTCATAAAGTCGACCTTCTAGAATTTTTTATGAAAAAACTTTTTTTTTATAAAGTAACCTTATATAATAAAACTTCATAAAAAAAAATTTTTTTTAGAATTTCTATTTTTCGCGGAAATTTCTGTACAAATAAATTTTCTTATGAAAAAAAAAACTTGTAAAAATTAAAATTTTTTTCAAGATTGAAAAATTTTGTTTCAAAAATATCAAATTAAAAAAAAGTAATTTTGTAATAAGGTTTTTATAAGGTCACTTTATACAAAAATTCTGTATTAGAAAAATTTAATAGGGTCGATTTGATAAAAAACGGTATTCTTATAAAAAAATTCATGTTTCTATAAAAATTTTGTCGTTCTTATAAAAATCAAAATCACTAGAGTGGTTATTTTCTTTGATTTGCAGTTTGAAAATTACCAAGAAATTATTGGACCTGTCACATGACTAATGATTAATAATCTGTTTGCATTTCAAAATAAATAATCAATTGAAACATTATGCTGTTCGACGCACCGCGTCTTTACTCTTTACGGTTCACATTGCGCAAACCACTGATTTTCGAGAAAATTTTAAACATTTTGAGCACGGTGAAAATCACAGAGCCAGATGAATTCTATCATTGAAAGCCTTTTACTAACTGAAGTCGATGCATTCAAATTGGAACCACTGACGTCGACGAACGTCAAACGGTCATTTTCTAGATACAACAATGTTTTAAGCGACAACCAACGTTCATTCCTGTTTGAGAACTTAGCAAAAAAAATATGGTCATTTTGTGTAACAACTTTGATCAGGAGCCGAAAATGTAAACATATGTACAAAAAACGTAAAATTTGCTTGATTTGGATCATAAATGTTTCTTGCCTGTCAATAGCTTATCATATATGTATACATATTTCACAGTTTTTTCATGCATAAATAAATGAATATTTTGCATTTTATCGCAAATTTTTTTGGTTGTCCTGGTTATTATTCATAAAATCACGCATTAAAATACAGATTTCGTCACAATAAATTCTTCTTATCAATAAACACCAAAAAAGGTATCATTTTAAAACGGTCAGGTAATCGATCCTGTAGGTTAATTTTCTGATCGACTTTGTTCATACGAACAAATGTTACTTTACTGGTCCAATTTTTCAGAAAAAAAAAAAAAACAAACAAACAAACAAATATTTTAGTGTGACGTCACATTGGCATAGACCCCCCCCCCTCTCCCCCTCATCACATATCGTCACACAATCTACGACCCCCCCAAGCGCGTGACGTAGTATGTTAATGGCCCCTAAATCAAAGTATTCAAAAATTTTTTGAAAACATTGATTGATTCAAGTTGAAGTAAGTATTACAAGTTGCTTAATGTTAACAAATTTGTAGATTAATGATTTCATCATTTCAGAATTTTTATTTTTTGATTCAAGTTTCAAGCAAACAAATTATATTCCCATAATGAACATGTAGTTGAAAAATTTAAAATATTTTCCCACAATACACGAGACGCCATATGAGCGGTTGAGTGCAGTCCCCTGCAACTTGCTTTCCGTCAAGTTTTTATGCCAACCACGATCGCCAGTCGGCGCCACCGGCACGAGCATATACCCATTCGTGTGCGTCAACGCCGTCAACGCATATATGATTGACACACACGGATAAGATGCACTGCATACATCCATGGTACATGCTCGTTCCGGTACCGGTGGCGCCGCCTGGTAGCCATGGCCGGCATGAAAACTCGAAAACATGAAGGAAGGATAGCAAGTTGCAGAGGGCTGGTTGAGAGCAAAAGACAAACTAGTAAGAGACTGAAAACATCGAGTTGTCACTCGATCTGTCTCTTAATAATTTGTCTATTGCTCTCAACCGCTCATATGTATATGATTTTTTTTTTACAATTATGTAGTGTCATTTCAGAGTTGACGCAAAATCTGCTTCATTAGAAAAAATTGGAAAAATGCATCTTCATATGTTCGATATCCCAGTCTTAACAATCTTTTTGTTTCATTACTATTTCCATTATTATTTTGACTTGATTGATTCCTTCCGAATCCTTTTCAGGACGTTTAATATTGTATATATAATCATGGAAATCCATACTAGGTATAAAAAAGTAGCAATACAATGCAAGTTGCATCAATTTTTTGTTGTTGTCGTCATATCTCAAAAATTATTTGGTGCACATAGTTTTAAAAAGTAAGAAAATGTGACATCATTTGCATGCCAAGTATATCTATGTATATAAGGAGTTAAAAATTCATGTGTTGTTAAAAATAATCATTTTTCGAAGAAACAAACAAATACATATTGATTTTTTTGTTTTTTCAAAATAATAGATACATATGTTGCCAAATTCAATTGTTTTTTTTTTTTTTTTTTTTCATGCAACTTGCTAGTTATTATCAAAACTCGGACTAAAAAAAAAATAAATTTCAACAATAAATACCCAATAATAAAATTCAACAATAAAGAAATGAATGAAAAAACTCATAACCAACAAACTAGCAGTTGTGTGACTATTGCATTGGAGTGTAGTACATTGAGACCCGTTTAGTTTTTTTCTGTCTCTCCATTTCTTGCTGTACAATAGGTCACTGCGCTCTTCTTTTTCTGGCTATCGCGATCGCTTTTATTGGCCCTGATTTTTCGATAATTGTTACACAAGCCAACAAGTGTAGCTTTAGAATCTTCTTTTTTTCAATGCCAAAATTAATAATAACAACCTCAACTTTTTTGCCAAAAGCGTTGGCTGGGACCAATTCATCCCAGTTTTTTATTCTGTGGTCGAGTTTATTTATTTATTTATTTATTTATTTATTTTTTTTTTTTTTTCAAACTGAAATGTAAACCAACCACACTTTTCCACAACAATAAACCACCAGTTAGTTAGTGAAAAAAAAAAAAAATAATAAAAATGAAACAGATTTGTTTGCATATGACAAATGTTAGGAATGTAATAAATTTGTTTGTTTAAATGTTGTTGCAAGCAGGAAACGGGAGGAAGCAAGAAGAGAGTGGCAACGGTTTGGGGCCTTATCGCGCGTTCCAAGGCTTGACAGAGCTTTGGGCCCGAAAATAATTAATGAACTTGACGGCGGCAGCAGAGTCGAAGGGGGTGGTGGTGGTGGCGGCGGCGGCGGTGGAGGCGGTTGTTGGAGACGCGAGGCCAAAAGCAGTGGGAAAAGAAGAGGGGTCGTCGTTGGCGGTGATTGCTGGAGGAAAATTCGAGTCGAGTGAAGAAGAAGAAGCAGAGTTTGTGGTTGTAAGCAGCAGCAGCAGCAGCCCGAGGATGAGGCATTGATCGATGAAATTAAAATTGACCGGGGCCGTCCTCGCGACAAGCGCTAAAGCTCGTAGGGTACGGCCCCCGAAGAGCTGAGATTGACTGACTGATGAACCGACTGACTCGCTCTAAAACGACTGACTCGAATCAACTCTGACCAACAGGAATATTCTTATTCTTATTCTCATTATTATTACTATTATTCACTCAAACTAATTCAACTCGATAAAACCAACTGGATGTCAACTCTTTTACTTGGACGCGATAACTTTTTGTACCCTTGCTATTGCTTCTTTGACTCGCTGCTTATCCTCCTACTTTGGACATTTCGACAGCCTCAAAATGTTGTACATATTTCACGTCGACACTGGCAAAACCATCATGTTCGACATCAAGCTGGCACTCCAAAGGTGAGCTCACTTTTTTATTTCCCTTTTTCAGTTGTTGTTTCTCACAAACGATTCCCCTTTAGATCAGCCCTCTTGGGAATTGCTACATTTAATTATTCCACTCTCCGATTCTTGCGATTGAAATTTTACAAGAGGTAGAATGAATCTTAACATTGTTGAAACATGAAATAACAAGAATTACTTTTGCTAGTTTTATTCTCCTACAAAGTTGTATTTTCACGTACTCGGTACTGTTGAGATTTTAATTCTTATTGTTTTGTTTGTTCTCATTCTGAAACGAAATAAAATATTTGTGTGGTTTTTATTTTCTACTCATTTTTGCCATTTTTGTTGTAAATTGAAAAAAAATTCTGAGAGCGTTTTGAATGAATAACCTTTCGAATTAAATAATGGCTGTATTCTAGAATATCAAGTTGTTACTGGAAACTTGACGATTCTCGAGTTATCAGCTGTGTAAAATTTGTAACACTTTTCACCATTTGCGATATGAAATAACTTGAGTTTTTTAATTTAATTTTTTGGTTGCGTTTGAGCGAGTAGAGACGAATTTCAGTTCAAGTTGATTGCATTGTTTCTCATTGTTGTTCTGAAATTGAAAATCTGCAAAGCTATTTGATGGGAGTTGTTAACTTTTGTTCAAGTGTTGTATCACTTTTTGGATGTTTCAAATAACACAATCTGTAATTAGAGAGACAATTGTTTCTAAAAACTTTGAACATCATTAATCCATTAAAGGCTACTTGAAGGTGGTGATGAAATGTTAATATTCGAATGTATTGGTGCGTATAGAGTTGGACGCCACGGGAATAACAATTATTATTGAGTGAAACGTGCATTGTTTCATCAAAGGCTCTCGCGAGACTTTGAGAAAAAATGGATGAATTAATAGATGCAAGTGGAACAGTTCTTTGAGAGCTATAGTTTAATTGAGAAATTATATCCCATTGCTGCTTATTCTTCGCCCGTTTCTCTGTGTTGAGAAAAAGATCAATTGCGACCAGCTGTAATGAAAAGAGAGCATGGTCTAATCGATTCAAGTTTTGGAGAGAAAGGAAAATATGCATAATAATATTGGAGGGAAAAAGTAAACGAGTTGATTGATGTGAATGTTGCAGCGTGACTGAGCTGAAGGAGGCGATCGAGAGAGAGTGCGGCGTGGTGGCGACTCAACAGGTTCTCCTGATGAGCGGCGGCGAGTCCCTTGACCCTTTGGCTCGCGTTTGTTCTTACTCGGCGGGCACCGACACCAATCCCATTTATTTGTTCAGTAAGGCCGCCATCGAAAGCCACTCGCCACCCACACCAAGCATCGACTATGGCTGTGGTCAGTTTTTTCTCTTTCTCTTTTTTGTTTACATCCTATAACACAACTTGATTTTTACAGCTCAATCACTTTATTTGACATTTTTAAATTACGCCTTGAAACGTTGAAGCCAAAATTGCTTGAAATTGCAAAAAAACAATGATGTGCATTTATACGAGATTTCGTTTGAAACGAAATTGCACTCTGGCGATGATCTGGATCTAGCGGCGACACACTTTTGACCCTTGACGCGCGCTCTCGTGATCCAGCCAAGGTCGCGATTCCGCGCTGTCGAAACACTCGCGATGTGCATACAATGACCAAACCAGCAACTACTCCCGACTACCCAATTCATTATGTTGATTCGCACTTGCACAATCGGGACGCAAATGCCCTGTTTTTACCATGCCGATTATCATTATCACACCGCACGATGCGCCTAAGAAGGTCGTGCTACACTACTTATCTGCTAGGGTTTCTAATAGCCGCATCAGCAAAAATTATTATCAACTCTACTTCAAGTCGAGTCGATTTCCTCAATTCGAGATCATTAACAATAAATGAAAAAAGATGAACAGGAATATCGATAAATAAATTTTTTTATATCAACAAATGTTTTCTTCAGCGGCCTCTTTTTCGTAAGTAGTCTTTTTATCATACCACGATTGAAGACGACAAAAAAGAAATTAAAAAAGAAGATGATGATAAATAGAGAAAATATAGGAGCAATAATAACGGGAGACACGTGGACGACGGCGAGGATTGCGTAAATCGATTTCCAAGTCGGATAGCGCGACGACTTTTCGATGATTAATGTCAAGACAAAAGCGAAAAAAGTGGATGGCGCGACTCGTCGCCGATATGTCTGACGATTCGCGCCGATCTCTGTGTATTGCGTACCGTTAATGTACTAGATATTATCTACTATCACTATATACAACTCGAGGCGCAACTTGTAACGCGCTCGCTCGTGCACATCAGCCGCCGCCGCCGCCGCCGCCGCCGCGTTTATTTCCTTATCGCCTCTCGCATTCTACAACTTTTGAATCGCAAATCGATCGAAAGTGCGCAATTTTCATTTTCCTTTTCCTTTTGTTTTTTCATTTCATTCCACGTGCTGCGGTCGCGCGCGTTCAAGTTAAAGAGACTTGAGAAATGGCGATATACGTATATACAATCTTGATGACAAGCCAATTATTAGCAATAAGTGGCGTAAATATTCAATGTGCTTTACGAAACACGGACAGCGAGAACTGTCAGTTGAAAGGGCCTCATCGAAGAACCGAAAAATAGCTCGATCATTGTTTTTTTAAAAAAACATCAAAAAGTGGAAGGAGCAATTAGACACGTTTTTAATAAAAATTTCGATAATGTTGGAAAGATTGAGGAATGTTGAAAGAAAGTACTAATGAACCCTCTGAGATGCTACGCTGTAAAAGGTTACGGATTTTATTGATACGCATTTTTTGAGTTAAGGTTCATTATGTTTCGATGATAGTACAGTTGACAACATTGAAGAATCGTAGAATAATATGAGCTCCGATGGAATGATAAATGTGCCGAGGTGGCGGTTGTTGTTGCTTTCGTTAACGTTGCCTGAATCGGTTGCTGCATTGGAAAAGGGAGAAAAGAAAAAAATGAGTATCGCTCGAGCCAAAACGTTGTTTCTAGTCCTGCTGCACGCTATATTTACCCGTCAAGCTCGTTGTTGAGTGATGCAACTCGGGCGAAACGTGAAAGCCAGAACAACCCAACATGGCACCATTCGATGATCGGCCATTCGCGCCACTTTTCCATGCTCCTCGCAATAATATTGCCATAATGATTACTACCAGCAAGCGCTCGCGGGTCGTCGTTAGGTCATTCGGTCACAAACGCTCGCTCTCTCAATTGTCTTTTCCCGCCACCGCCGCCGTCGCTTTAATTGATCCACTCGCGTTATTGCGCACTCCACTTTCCGAGACTTGGCATCATCGTCGTCGTCATTATTAGGCACGCGTGCTTTCTTTCTTTTTTCCTCATCCACCCTTTCTCCATTATTTGCTATTTCCAACTACAAAATAGCCATCTTTTATACAAATGTTTTCTATTCATAAGCAATCGACTTGGATCGCAACTGACTTTTGATGTATAGTAAAAAATTGAATAAAAATTAATAAATCCCTAACCCTCGAGTCCTGTCAAAATTGGACTTTTCAAATACAACAAATTTTTTTTTTTATTTTTCAAAAAGTTATTTGTCAATCAATACAGTCCTGCACTCGTGTGAAAAATACGTTCAACGATTTCCAATTGTCAAAGATTTATTTTTCAGAGGAAATTCATTAGAAAAGTAATTTTTTTTTTTTTTTTTAATTCAGGAAGTAAAATGAGAGATAAAACACTATTTTTCCCAATCTCTTTAAAGTTATGATTTTAAAAATTTTTGCTTAACGGAGCGTATATTATCGACAAGAAATATTTTTAACTCTTCTCACCACAAATATTGAAGAACTGTGATAATATTAAGCATCAATTACTTGACATGACTGTGAAAAACCTCGCCGTGAATTAATACAAATCACGCCAACTTTTTTTGCGAACGAGTGCAAATATGTGTTTGGTTAAAGGTTTCTCTCATATTTCCTGTTTACGATTTCTTTATTGCCAAAAGAGTATTCTTTTTCGCATGCATTTAACAATGTAACGTAGTGTGTGAAAAATAATTACACTCTACGGTTTTTCAAGCCTTTCCTACTCGGGAAAATTTTCTGCTGACTGTGCCCTTGACAGTTGGTTGCATGGATTTACTATTCGCTGCCATCCACTACTGCAGCGTCAAGCGTGACGTAAGGTGGAAATGAAAATGAGCTGGTTAACCTTGAGTCGCGTTGTATTTTCCATGGCGCAACATTTGTTCGAAATGGGTGGTTTTTTTTTTTTTCACGGCAACTCAATTACGAAATGATGGATTACTTGTTCGTGCCGACTGATTTGAAATTATTGCAAATGACTCGATAATGAATGGATATCGCGATTCAGTTTCGTCAAGATTGCAATTTTTCAAGCATTAAAAAAAAAGAAATGTATTATTATTACTGAATTTCATATGAAAAACATGAAAGTCGATGTGGAATATGATGATAATGAGTAAAAATTTTGTTCAGATGTAGATTTGCACAAACAGATCGAAGCGTCGCTGTCGATGCCAGCGACGTACAGCACGGTGGTGGCTCGAGCCCAGCTGGCCCAGCAGTGCGTCGGCTTGGCGCGCGAGCTCACGCGCATCTGCGAGAAGTTGGTCCACGACCAGCACCTCCAGCAGCAGGGATGGGCTGCCGTTGTCGCGAACCTCGAGGACATTACCCAAGTCTTCCAGAACAAGGTCGAGTGCCTTCAGCACACGTTCGCCCAGTACCTCTCGGACCGAGCCCAGCACATGCAGCTCGTGCAAAAGTAAATGCCATTCCAACATCTCGCAGTATGTTCTATTTTCTATGGCCACCTTACATTAATCATAATTGCGAATTGCAGCTTTAGCGCGGACCTGGGCGTCCTCGCCAAGATACCAATTTTGCCAGTGCTAAGGGGCCAAGCGGAGGGCCTCATGGGCAGTAGCGGTGATTCTGGAGAATCACCAGAGGGAGAGCAGCGGCAACAAGGAAGAAGAGATGATGGGGCGGGCGAGAATCGTGTTGCCGAGGAGCGAAAGTTGACGAACGAGAATGACGCGCTGAGTTTGTTGAAGTGGATCTCGAGCAAGGATAATCAGGACGGCCTGGGACAGGTGGCGGAGCAGTGCTCGCGGGGCCTCGAGCAGCTCGACGAGCGCGTGCTTCAGTCGTTGAAGGACGAGGTGAGCGCGGCGATCGAGGGCGCGAGTAATATCTCGATGAAGGAGATAAAGGGCCTGGGGGAGCGGCTGTCGGCCTTGGAAGACCTCATGAGGCAGGCCAAGACGATCGTGCAGGAGCAGGGTGAGCTGGCGCAGGGCTTCGCTCAGAACCAGAGCCGCGCCAACAACCTCGGTGACACGAGCGTGCTGCCGGACTTGTGCATGTCCCACAGGCGGCAACTCATGGTGATGCTCAAGAATCACAACCACTTGAGAGAGATTCGCAAAAAGTGCACCCGCGCCAAGGAGGAGCTCTCGGTCAACATTTACCAGCGCCTCAAGTGGATCATGTACGTCGAGCAAAAGATACTCGAGGTCGACGGCAAGCTCGTCATCTACACGGAGAGCCTGCGCAGGCTGCGCCGCCACATGGAGGTCCTCCAGCAGATTCACCACGCCCCGGAAATGTACGTCGGCGCCATCGCCGAGGTCGTTCGCCGGCGCGCCTTCTCCGAGGCCTTCATGCTCTGGGCGAGCGACCTCGCCTGCCAGCTCCTCGTCGTCCACAGCGAGGAACTCGAGCGTCGCCGCGGCTTCCAGGCCAAGTTCGAGGGCCACTTTCTCAATTCCCTCTTCCCCGGCCTCGACGACATGCCCCCGCCCTTCGCCACCCAGGCCCCCTCCGTCTTTGACGACTCTCTCCCCAAGGTAGTATCATTAATCAGCGACTTTGTACATTTGCATCGAAACAAACGATTATTCCGTATCATTCTTTTTCCTCCTTCAGCTAACAATTCAAGACATGGAATCGCTCAAGCGTCAGATACCCGACCTGGCGCTGAGCGTGTCCACCCCGGATATCAGTGGCATCACGCAATTCTTCCTCTCGAAAAGCCTTTCGTCCGAGGTGCAATGCACGGACAGGGAGAAGGCTCTGATGGCGCAAACCAGCGCCTCTGCCATGACCAAGAGTAAGCTGGCACAGGCTGGAAAACAGGCGCTTCTCGGCGAAAGGTAACAACAATTCATCTCTCCTTTTTCATAGCATTCCAAATTCTCGTATCGAGTTTAATGGCGGCGGTTGTGTATTGCAGGGCGGCCTTTGGCTCGGAAACGGACACGGAGGAGTTTGAAAAAATAAGCCAGGAAGGGGCGTCGGATTCTAAACTGGCCTCTTACGAAGGGGGCAACAAGCAGCAGCAGCAGCAGCAGCAACGTGAAAAATTACTGGAGGTTGGTGCCTCGGTCACTTGGACGCCACCACTCCCCTTGGACCGTGGAAGCGGCAGCCCCGAGAACCGTCATCCCGGCGCCGCTTCCCCGGGTCATCATCATCATCATCATCATCATCATCATCATCATCACTGCCCCGCCCCTCATTCACCCTCCCTTCCTCTCCCATCCCCGAGCAATCACTGTTTCGTAGAGTGTGGCGGCAGCGGCATCGGCGGCCAGGAAGTCGCGACGAGCTCGAGGCGGCGGCTCTCGGCCAGCAGCGGAGAAAGCCCTCCCGCATCGGCGATGGCCCGCGACGCCGACTTGACGGCCACCGAGTTTTACATGGACGAGTCACTGCCGAGCAGCCTTAGCGAGCACCCCGTTGACGCCCAACAGCGCGCCATTGTTTCCTTCCTCCAGGTAGTACTCGACGCCATTTTCACCCCATCTGACCCACTGCCGCTGCCGCTTCCTCGCCCCACCTTCCTCCCGATAAATACTACACTGGAAACTCGCTTATCTGCTGTATGCACTTATCTGCGGGTGTGATATCGCCCCTCTACCCCCGCTCTTTCTCGCCTCCGCGCGGGAGTCGGCAAGAATTTCAATTCCTACTCGACGAAACGATACGAATCGATTGGCACCGTCGATACGTATCGCAATCCATCTCGAGCTTGAAAGAGAAAAGCAGAGAAAAGGGGGCGCGCAAGCGCTTTCCCCTCGAACGAAAGCAATCCGCAGATAAGTGAGT
Source organism: Platygaster orseoliae (assembly GCA_030522825.1). NCBI lineage: Eukaryota > Metazoa > Arthropoda > Insecta > Hymenoptera > Platygastridae > Platygaster > Platygaster orseoliae. The sequence continues at coordinate 15,419 of JAPYZL010164247.1, forward strand.
TGGTTTACTTTCCGACGGCAGCAGATGAGTGAGTTTTCGGTGTATTACAAACTTGAGCACGCATTTACCTCCTCGTCTCGACACAGGGCATGAAAAAACGTGTAAGAGAGACTCCCAATAAACCATTTCCATTATTGTTGGCCGATTTTCTAGAAAGTAGGCTCCTCATGTTGTATCCTTTTCGGGGCAAAAAAGCCAATTCCGTCATTATTTGTCGAGTAGCGTATTATGGGGTTGTGGCGCCCCGTTGCGAGCGTGACAAATTGCACAGTCCATCATTGACTTTTATTGAAAATCAAAATTTTGAAATATTGAATTTGAGAAGCCTATATAAAATGAGCCTAATTTCTGGAAAATCGGCCAATAATAATGGGTTCAACTTTGAAAAACCCTTTTAAGAATCGTTTATTGGTGAGATATCTTACACATTTTCGCTGAAATTTCCCATGTCCAAACTTCTAGTCATCATCATTTTATTTTTTCTTCCCTTTTCAATTCTATTATCTTCCTGCTGCGGCTTTTCTCATTACTCTCATCGTCAGCCATCCCGGGCGTGTCAGGAACCAGAAAAACTGTCCATGGGCAGCGCAGTCGCGTCGACATAATGGAAACTAAAATCATCTCATTCCAACTCGCAAGCAATTTCTTCTTACAACCTGGTTATAATGAAAATATTCAGTTTTCACTGACTCATATAAAGTTATAATAAAAACAAAAAAGTTGAAATCCGTATTCATGAATTTGCTCGAAGAAAAGCTTACGAAAATTGAATGCAAACATTGTTGCACTGGAAGAAATGAAAGATTTAAGATAATGACTGAAACGAGCACATAATGAGGAAAAACACGCATTTTCAACAAAATGTGAAATTTGGATAATACAAAATTGACGTAAAAATAATATAATACAAATTGCTCAAGGAGGATCACCTGTGCGATGATACCTGATTTTTCAACACGATTCCTTCTCAGAAGTATGATTTATTTTGGTTGCTTCGGTACAATTCCATATTTTGCATTAATAATAAATTGAGCGGTGGTTGAGAGCAATGGACAAATTATTAAGAGACAGATCGAGTGACAACTCGATGTTTTCTGTTTCTTGCTAGTTTGTCTTTTGCTCTCAACCAGCCCTCCGCAACTTGCTACATCCTTCCTTGATGCGTTTGAGTTTTCATGCCGGCCACGGCTACCAGACGGCGCCACTGGCACGAGCATGTACCACAGAGAAACATGCAGTTCATCCTATCTGTTGTTGAACATGGCGTAATTGTTGCTCAGAGTCTACTTGATAAATTTACATAACATTTTTTTTATGTTGTTTCAACAACTCAACAAGTTTTTCAGATTATTGTTTCGTGATGTTTTTTTTTTTTGTACAGTAGGTCCTATTTTCATCATCTGTTACATTTCATACATACTTTCATACATTTCATTATTTGAGATCACCGCGAAGGAAGAAATCGTGCCCACCAGATGATAATTACTTTTCTCGGAGGACGGACAATTACGCCATGTTCAATATTATTAACTGCAATCATCTAACGAATCATACTTTGAAAGAAAAATTTTTTTGAAAAATGGGTCAAGAATCCTGTATTACACAGTTGATCCCCTTTAAAGGGGAAAAAAAAACTTGTGTATCAATTTGTGACTTGAAGTAACATGGAAAAATCCATAATCGTTGATTCACGTGCTCGAGGCATTGAATTTATTCCGGAAATTTCAACGCTGCCAACGAACGTCATGCTCGACTTGACTATTTTTTCCTTTTATTTTTTGTTTGTATTTTGATTCTTTCAGGGTAGCTGCCGTCGCACTCTCGAAAGCCCGCTCACTTCCTCTTCTCCGTTATCCTTTATTAATAGAATGTAATTGGGGGCCGAGTGCTCCGGTAGTTGAGAGGTTTTTGCAGCTCGATTGCATTTTATTATTGATTGTTGCAATGGCTGTTGCGGGGGTTGAGACTGTCTGTCAATGTTTCGAATACGTAGTGAACGTGAGTGATGGAATGTGTTGCAGGAGAGCCTGGCAGAAGCCCGCGAGCAGGCGGAGCACGCGCGGTCTTTGCTGTGCGCGATGAAAAGCTTGGCCGGCGAGAGGCTGCGAGGATTGAGCCAGCGGCTCGTCGCGATCCGCGAGTGCTCGATAATAAGCAGAGGCATCTTCAGCGAGGCGACGAGTCAGCTTGGGCAGGCGTTGGCGCTCACGTCCAACATGCTCGAGCGACGCGAGCTCGAGCTCGCCGATGCCAAGGCTGCCGAGGACAGTCTCAAGAAGCAAGTCGAGTCATTGAACGAGCTTCTCAGGGACAGAGTACGTTTCATCATATATTTTCTCGATGATTGTGAGAGTTGTTGATTTGAAAAGAATTTCTCAACTTGCATAATAGGACTGCAAAAGAGCGGAGCGGGAGGTGCTACACGCGCAAATGGAAGACGAGAGGGACGATAAGTTGAGGATGGTGGAGGCGTTGGAGGAGACGCTGCGCTTGGCGTCCCTGGAGAAATGCGCGCTAGTCGAGGCGAACGAGTCGCGGCGCGGGGAGGTGGCCGCGCTCGGGGCCGAGCTCGAAAAGTGCGAGGCGCAGCTCGCGCGGGACGCCCTGCTGCTGCAATCGTGCAAGGCCGAGCAGCAGGAGGTGATGGAGCGACTGCAGGCCGAGCACAAGGCCGAGCTCGAGACGATACGCAGCCGTTTCAAGCTGATGGCCGCTGCCGTTGCCACTACCACCTCGGTCACCGCCATCGATCGCACCTCCAGCGACGACTACTCCCCAAGCCTTGACAACAAAATCGAGGTTGGTGTCTTGACAAAGTGACAATGCCCCTCCTTTTACAATCATTATTGTATCGTAATAATAACAATAATAACGAATAAATAATAATGAGTAAATACATAGTTGTGCTTTCAGCGAACAACGGAAGCGGAGGTGACGATGGAGGTAGCCAGGCACGAAGCGATTCTGGAGCAAGTGAAAAGTGAAATGGAGCGAGAAAAGAGCGCGGCGGTGGAGAAGGCGATCGAGACGGAACGGGCCGAGTCGGAGCGAAGAATGAGAGAAAAGCTCGAGGACGCGAGGGCCATAATCGAGGACCGTTGCCGAGACATCGACTTTTACATACAGCAACAAAACAACCTGCTCGGAGATTGCGAGGCCTACAAAGAAACAATCAGGCGAATGTCCGAGTCGGAGAACGCGACTTGCCAGGCCCTCGGCGAAAAGGTAACTTTTATTTTTCTCGTGTCGCGCGTTTTCATGCGTGATTTGATAAATGATCTCCTCGTCGATTAGGTGGTTAGCCTGGAAGCCGAAAAGATGCGTTTCGACGGGGAAATATTGAATATGAGGCGGTCCCTCGAGGAACGCGAGGCCCGTATCGCGGAGCTGGAAGCCGAGTTGATGAAGGAGAAACTCGCGAAAGCAGAAGAAGGGGATGGAATGATGGAGCAGGGAGACGACGAAGAGAGGAGGAGAAGGGTGGATTCGGAGGACGTTGTAGCGCAGCAAAGCTGCTCCAAGGAGCATGAACGAGAGGAGGAGGAGGAGGAGGCCGAAGAGGTCTCCGTCTCCGAGTCGAAAAAAGTGCGCCTGGACGCGGCAGAGCCAAGTAGTAGCAGAATTTCCGATGGCGAGTCGTCGTTGAAGAGACGCCTCGAGTTTCTCGAGGCGGAGAACAACAGGCTGAGCGCGGACAAGGCCAGGCTCAAGTTGGAGCTCGTGAAAGAGCGACGCCGAGGAGCGTACGGGATCGTGCTGCCGACGAGCAACGCGGCGGCGATGCCTTCGGAGCCGTCCTCGCCGAGGGAAAAGGACATGAGCGCCTCGATCGCCCTCGTGTCCGGGGAAACGACGAGCGACGTCGCTGGCAAAGTATCGAGGTTAGATGTCTCGTTAAAGAGAATTCCCTCAATGTCGGGCTCTTTATGTAATTGTTTTGTAATTGAACAGATGGACGCGCTCGTCCTCGTCGAGGTCCTCGACACTCGTCAACGAGTCAGCAAGTAGCAGCCAGCACCTTTCGCGGGGCCCCCGTTTCAGCACTTGCTCTTGCAACAGCGGCGACATCGTGCTCGTCCTCTGGGACAGCCAGCACATCAACTATATTCTCTTGCAAGAGTCGTCGACCCTCTATTTCCTCAACTCGGACAGCATGGAGGCTCTCCAACTGGAAATCAGTAGCGACGGAAGGCCCAAGAGGTCCCATGTTTTTGCCCAAGTCGTCGACAAAGAGTATTGTCATGCGAGAAAGGTACCTTTTTAAAAGAATACACATTTGTGTAGTCAGTTCATCAAACCCCCACCGAAATTAGGCTGCAATTCATTATTAGTTGATGTAGAAATTACAAAATTACGAATAATTAAAAAAAGTTGATCGTTGACTTGATAATGATTTTTCAAAATCAAGTAATCAATAATACTTGGAGTGAAAATCATCAAAAATGTACTTATTGACGTTTTTAAAAGACGTAACTAAATGTTTTTTTCATTACTTTTCAAATATTAAATAGAATCCAGAGTTTATACTTTTACTAACTCGAAAAAAAAACAAAAAAAAAAACAAAAAAAACAATCCTGGCTTCAAAACAATTACAGTTATGAAATAATGTTTGACTAGGAGATAACATAAATTAAAAAATTCGAGAAACCGTTTTAATCTAGTAATTAATAACAGAAAACTAGAATCTACGAAAATGTTAAAAATCTGAAAAACTTTGAATTCTGGAGCATCGAATTCTAGAAACTGCGACAGAAATGCATAAAAATACTAAAAAGTATTTCGAACCATAAACAAACTTTGAAGATGTATTGAAGGTAGTATTAAAATTCTATGAAAGAATTGTTTAATGATGAATCTGAACAAATATTTACCATCTATAAAACTTGGAATTTTAGACCATCGAATTTTGTAAAAACGAATATCCAAATTTTTATAAATAGGTACCAGAAATCTATAAGAATTTCAAAAAACAAAGCGCTACGAAATCTTACAAACACTTTCAAAAGTATGTAAATGTAAAAAATCTACAAAATATCCAAAATCTATGTAGATCCGATTTTCCCAGATATCTTGAAGAGTACTGTAAATCTACTGGAATTAGAATTCGAGGACATGGAATTCTAAAAATCTAATGTTGATAAAGTTTACAACGTTGACAAATTCAACCAAGCCCCCCTAGCAAGGAATTTTGTAAACTAGTGATTTTGATTCTTATTAGAAATGGCAAAATTCTTATAACAATTAGAAATTTCTTATAAGAATTCTATTTCTTGTGAGGTCGACCTCAAAAAATTCAAATAAGAAGAAAATTGTTTATAAAAACCAGTGACACATTTTTAAGAAATTTCAAATTTTTTATAAGAAAATAGTCAGGCCTCGTACATTTCTTATGAACTGAAATTTGTATGGAAAAAATTGTTTACGAAAATTTCTACAGGAAATAAAATTCTATGAGAAAAGTTTCTATTGCAAGAATCTCAAAAGTTGGACATTTTTTAAAATACAGAATTCCATCGTCGATGATTTAATGAATTTGTTTTGTTTTGTTTTTTTTTTTTACGACTTTTAGGGACTTTGTTGAATCGTTATTTTAAGGTTTTAAATAATGGATAGTCGATCTCGGAAAAAAAATTTTTCATGTGTTTTTTCAACGTTGCAATCTTTGTGAACACGAAATCTATGAAAATACTAAAAAATCGTGATAGTTTTAAATATTACTACTTTAGAATCGAATCCTAGAAATCTGTAAACCAATCATAGAAAAATACTAGAAATCGGGAAAAATATCGAAGAATACTACAAAATTGTATGAATAACATAAAATATGAAAATTTCAGATATTCCTCAAGTGCTAGAAAAATATAAATTTCTCTATAGCTTTTTGTAATTTGATGCTTTAGGAATTCAAGTGTTGTAACGATTCCTAATATTTTATAGATTTGTCAGTAAAATAATATTGAGACAGATTTTTTCTGCCCACACTTGTGAGTGTAGTTGATTTTTGCGCTCACTAGAGAAACAGCAATACCGAGAATTCAAAATTGTTTGCAGCAAGAAAATCGCTACCACGTACCCAAAGGCACCAAGTTTTACAGAGTACGAGCGGTGCCGATCGCAAGCGACGTCGGCACTGTTGCTGCATCGGTTTGTTCAACGGACAAGGACAAAGAAGGCGATTAAGCCCTAAGGGCTCCTCGTCCTCCATTTGGCCATTCAAGTTGAAATGGACTTGTCCGGCAGCAACGACGAAATTAAAAAAAAATTGCAGTAGTAATTGTGTACAAGTAGATGAGCCGTATGTTTGTTTCGTCGAGCTGCTGCTACTGTTGTTACTTTTGGTTGACGTGTGTGATTTGCGCACATTCAAGGATATTAGAAATTTGTGATACACCAGACGAGCCGTCGTCATTGTGGGAAGAATAGCTTTGAAATCATTACTGCGTATCAGCTTTGTCTCTCAAGGCTATAAAATGTATATTTTTTCTCTCGTTGCTGTCTATCTTTGATTTTTTTTTTTTTTGCATTGAAGCATTTAAAAATGATCAGTTGTTGCGGTATGATGTATCGTCTTGTACATACGAGTTTTCTAATGAGATGCAAAAATACTTGCTTTTTCAACAACTTGCTACTGTTTTCGTTTGTTTTTCTTTTTTTTTCGGAAATTCGAGTGTAAGAAAAGGAATAATAATAATAATGTATAGTAGATTGTAGTGATATCGCGTGTAGATAGGTGTGTACAATGGAGGATTTAATATAGAGAAACTGAAAAACATTTTGTATGTGACGTGAAACTGTTGTTTGGAATGAGAAAATTTTGCGACGCAACTTGAGTGCTGCGATTGAGGTAACGATTTCGAGGATCTCGATAAAAGTAGGATAGTTATTATAAATCGATGGCGCGCGAGCAGTCAGAAACGTAGACATAAGGGTTGTATCTAGTATCGTTCGATAGCTGTGATCGTTGTCCATTTCGCGCATCGAGTTTTCCCTCCTTCCCCCCACCTCGCGTATCGATTCGTCATTGTTTAATTTATAACACAACGCGCGCTGTGAGGCTGTAATATCGACTCGAGCAACGTTACAAGTGGAAACGAAGAATGCTGGCACGTAAGATAATGGAATTATAGTTGTCATTTCCTTGGAGGCTCAGGATTTGTTGGTCGACGAATAGCTCGCTCCCCCCAGCTTGATTGAAAATTTCTTCTCCCACACGTTTGTACAAAGAACGAGGTCGTCGCACTTGTTGTATTCTCTACGCGCCGCGTCTTGTTTGCGATGTGTCCAATTACGAGATTCGATCGCCAACGTTCCTATCGCAACGCTATTGGTCCGCGGTCCAACGTTCCTCCTAGGCATATCATTTCGAGGCCAACCAACCAAGTTGCTTGCTTCTTTTCTATCTTCAACGGGAAATAATCAAGGCACTCGACCGCTAATGAACCTGCTTCCTTCGACTCGTCATTAGCGGTTTATTCGACTGGGGGGCGTAGCCTGAAAAATATTGCAAGTCTTTGGCTTCAAGGCCCTCAAACTACATTCGTTGTCTCAAATTTAGGATTTCATTACAATTCGGCCAATCGCATTTTTATTCACACGGGTCATCGACGTCTCTATAAACTTATGATGTATGAAAAATTTCCGAATTCTCTGAAATGTTGTCAAACTAGTGGAAATAGCAACAATTATTTCATTTTACAAATTCAGGCTTTCCAAAAACTTGTTGGGTATCTTCTGAAAAAATCAACAAGGCGTGATGTTCATTTTTTCGGGCTCGAATTTTTTTTACGCAAAATTATATATTTGTATACAAATTGCAAGTTTTTTACAGTCAGTAATTTTTAAAAAGCTAAGAAAGGAGAATCCTCAAAATCGGCAGTTTGTTGTGAGGATATTATTTCAAGATCAAGTTGATAAAATTGGGAAGAAAGTATACGACTTTTTAAAATAGCTTTGGCGAAATGTCGATTTTTTGTTATTTTCGAAAGGAGCGTATGAATGTACGAAAAAAACGGTAAATGTTGAGTCGCGTCGAAATTGAAAGAGTTGAGCAGCACAGCATGGTAGGTTTTTTCATTTTAGTTTCAAGGCACGAGACTTTGGCTTGGTCATCAGTGCAGCAATATTGCTCAACATTTCCATTGCACCCATTATTATTTGTACTAGTAGAAAAAGCAACGTCTGCTTAGGACCAATTTGTGAAAATTCCGTATCGACGAAGAAGGAATAGATCAATATTTCACTTGGACACAGTACATATTATAATAACCGAGTTTTCATACTAATGTTTGACTCGAGGGAGGGAGAAGATGACGGTGGTGTTTCCGTCTCTAAGGAATTGATTGCTGCTCAGCTGGTTTTTCAAGTGCCAACGATAAATTGAGAACAAGGGTTTTTTTTTTGTTTTTATCCGAACGCACTGTTGTCGTCGCGTGTTGTTAGAGGAAAGATGAAGCGGTCAATATCTTTCTGTAACGAAATACGACGAGTGAGGTGATGCGAAAATACCACCACCACCCCCCTCATTGTCGAATGAAACTTGAGAAATGAGCCAAAAACAATGCAAGATTCCAAAGAGCCCGGAACACCAGTGATGGATGCCTGTAGTTTTTTTAGTCACGAGCGTCTGCCACGATAAGATATATAATATAAATGATACGCCTCTTTTGTACCTAAGCTCTGTGAATAGTGAAAAAAAAAAGAAAAAAAAAAAAAAAAAATGTGCGTGCAACCGTGTATATCGACGAGTACAATTTCTAACCCTAGTACGAGGCTTGATTAAAAAATTACTACTAAATAGAAAGTTGTTGAAGCAATTAAAAACAAAAAAAAAGCGCAGTCAAAGAAATGTTGATATAGCGTGTATATAAATATACTACAATATTATATGTGCTGCAGGATCGTCTTGAAGGGATGATATCCGAGTTTTTGCACTAATCGCCGCGTGTATTTTGTATCGTCACCAGCTACTCGCAGTAGCGCAGTCGCGACAACTATTGTACCGAAATTCTGGCGCGTGCTGCTATCTGTGTTGATCGGGCAAAGGGCACCACCAACATACATATTACTAATTATTATGAAACCTCTGGCTTCAAGGCCAACGACGGTTGTTGCAGCAGAGCAGGAAATATTTCGACTTGTGTGTCTTTCATTGATACTCACCACGATGATAATGATGTATGATTATCATGTTATTATTATTATGATTATTATGATAGCATATGTGAACGTGGAAGTGTAGTAGTTTTACATATTGGTCATGTTTGCAGCAGCAGCAGTCACGTTTGCTAATCTGACAAATCAAGTAAAACTGCATTCGAGTACCTAAAATTGTGATGGTCAAAATATCTGTTATGCAAATAAACCATGTGACTTTTACACATACTCGCGTTGATTTTTTCATTGAAAAATAACAAGGCGTGGGTGCTAGAAATATTTTGTACTTTATTACACTAGTTAATGACAGAGTTGCGCGCGAAAAAGCCGCCATGATTCCCATGATGGTGGTCTTGATCATGAGTGGGGAACGTAACACGACGTTGGATGGACTGCCGGTGGACTAGTGCTCGCGGCGCAGCACATGTCCGAGAGGACGTTGCGCTGGTGATTTTGATCCGTTGGCATGGGGGGGCTGCAGAGCATGCCGACCAAGGTGTAGTCCACGAAAGGCGGCAATTGCGTTGCCGCCGTTGGCATTTCTTGATTGTAGTGGTCAACTCCCGCCGCCGCCGCCGCCGACGATGTCTCCTGTTGGGCCCTCAACTCTTGAAGCTGATCCGCCGTGCTTGGGAAGAATAACGAAGTCGACGATTCGGGACTGGCAGCGCTAGCGGTCTGTCAATAATAACAACAGCATTGTTGTAAAATTTCGCCGTCTCGTTGATGAAAAATAAAAACAAGTATTGCTTGCTACCTGCGGGGCGTAGGCCCGTAGGCGCTCCTCGAGGGCGGCGGTGCCGTCGTCAGTTGCTGCTGCTGCTTTGGTCTTGCAGGAAAAGGCGTCCTGGTAACTCGCGAAGCAGGTCGTGGTGGTTGCCGCCGCCTCGAGCTCCAAGTTGCCGCTCGCAGGGCACCAAAAGTCCACGTCCTCGTCGTCCTTGAGCTGCTGCTGGCAACTCGGAGAACTCTTATTAGCGTCGCCGAAGCCGTTGTTTTCGTAAAAGACATTGGGCCCGACGAGGTGAGCCTCGTCGTGAACAAGACCACCGTGCTGCACGTTCTGATTCGCGTCCTTCTCGGCATGATGGTGGTGGTGGTGGTGGTGGTGGTGGTGGTTATAGCCAAGGTAGTCGTGCTTGCACTCGGAATCGAGCGCCATTGCTCGCTGGTGCGTTTGCAGCCTCTCGTCCAGCTGTAGGCTGCTGCTCGAGTCCTCGCTACTGCAGAGCTGCAGCTGGCCCCAGTAGTTGCCGCCGCCACAGGCTACCTGCTCATCCTCGGCTTTCACTGCGTTCAATAACAATAAAGCGCGTCAGTCTTTGTTCTTTTCATTCATGAGAGAGACATTTAAAATGCGTACTTTTGAGGGTGCTGGAATTCTCGTACTTGATGGTGCCGCTGGCCAGGTCGAGGAGGGTGCAGGTGGGCGGGGAGCCGCAGAGCTCCGTCTGCATGACTTGCGGCCTGAGCGGTTGGTCCAGCTGGAATATCTCCTCGGGCTGGAAGAGCTCGCCCGCGTACAGGTCAGCGTAATCCTGTTGCTGCTGCGGCATCCCGGAAGCTTGCTGCTGACTACTCGCGTACTCCTCCCCTCCGATGCACGCCGTTTCCGGCATCCAGAAATACGAATTATTTTCCGCTTGCGTCGCGTGGAGATGCTGCTGGTTTTGGTTCCCGCTGCTGTGTTGTTGATTGTGGTGCTGTTGCTGCGTGGGGTAAACTTGATGATGTTGCTGCTGCTGTTGGAAGTGAGTTTGGTAGGAGGCAACAAGGTTGGTCTGCGCGAAGCCCCCCCCGCACATGCACTCGAATGGCGGACAGGAACATGAGCTGTTGTATCCTTTGATCGAGAGGAAATAAGCTTACAGTTATCACAAATTATTTCATGATTTGAAAATTTGAAAAAAATTAACTTGTCACTGTAGAATTTACACATTTTTTACGTCGTAGCATGAAATATCATAATTGGTGTATTCGAGTGGAAAAGTGAAATGTTTGTAAGAAAAAGCACCTTTTTCGGCAGTGTGCAAGAGAGGAGCTGACTGCTGAGCTGCTGTCGTGGCTAGTCTACCTGAGCCACAGGAAGTTGAGGAACGCTTACTTTCTCCAAGTGACATAAGCTGCAAACAATTATTTTAATGCAAATCAATTTCACAATCCCGGCAAACAGTACAAAAAAAAACACAATTTCTAAAAACTAGCCGATGATTATGATAGATAGTACAAGATGCATGCTTTTTAATTTTGTACAAGATGCATTTTAGCAAGGTTGAATTTCTTCGACTCTACTTTGGTATTGACGGAGAATATTTTTTTTTTTTTACTATCTAGAAGAATGCGGATGTATAGGATGAAAAATCAGCCCATGTAAAAGATTAGGAGAAACTCAATAACTCAATCGCCAAGTAAACTAAACTAAATCCAGTCAATTAGTATTGAGTAACATTTGTTGTTGAGATTTCATGCAGAAATAAAATTTCTATTATAGTAAGTTGAAAGACGTGTCAAAAATTAAAAAGTCATCACTTTTCTCGTTTACTCAAACGTGGAGTTATACTAAGTAACGATGCTACGCGCGGCATTATCCCTTTTCGACTTGAGAAGCGATACGCGAATACAATTTGTTATTATATTTTCAATCTTGTCACTTTCGAGATTTCGAGAATTCTCAGATTCTCCCAGTTGGGAAATTTATCGTCTGGAAGTTAAGAATCGGGGAATTAAAGAAAAACAACGCTTCAACGATCGAAATAGTGAAACATTGAAAATGACGAATTCAATTACTTTCGTGTATAATTTTCGTATTTGAACTGAAGGAATCGAGTCAATTCGAAAATTTCAATTAGTATAAGCTTTGGGATGTTGAAAAATTGGTTTATCTAAAAACGTCAAGTCTAAAATGTAAAATTCCGAAAATAGAGATGTTCTGAATTGCTCTATTTCTTGATATCTTTCAAGACTTGATCTAACTTATCGCGAGATGGTTTGAATAAATTTGGCGTTATTTTCGAAAACTCGTGGCTTGTACGAAAAAAAAACAGCGTCGTTGGTCCAATGACACGTTGGGTCCCAGCTGTGGCATGTAATATTGCAGTAGAAATGGGTATAATATTGCTGCAGTGTACCAGTAATATTATCTTTACAATATATAGTACATGGGATGTTTCTTCAATTTGAATTAATATTGCTGCCGCAATATCGAAATGTTGAATTTCCGGTTACTGAAACGTGTGTGCAGCGTATGCAATTATGGGCAACACTTTCATATCGCAGCAACGTTTTCACAGTCTGCTTCTCACAAGATGTCTGCAATGTTGAGGCATTTAATATTGAATGCCGGGATTGATCGATTAAAGTCACTCTAGCCCGAGTTTAGACTGGAAAGAAGGCGTATGAAATGCCTCTAAGAACCTTGGAACCGAGGGCGGCCTCGCGAGCGAGGAGGACGGCGAGGCCGCGGACGCGTCGACCGGCGCCGAGGCTGCGCCTGGCCTCGGAGGTGGACTTGGCCTCGGGTCGGGGGTGGTCGTGCTGGCCCTTGGCCTGGAAGAAGATGGCGTGCTCGGTGTGTCGCCAGAAGTGGGTGACGGGGTAGCCGCAGTGGCCGCGGCAGGACAGGATCTCGAGGCGGCCGCCGGGGCACTGGCGGTTCGGGCAGGGCTTGCCCTGCTGCTTCTTGCGCGCCTTGTCGCAGATGGCCGGCCTCAGGTGGACCCGCGCGCCCCCCGTCCCCGGCAGCACGCAGTTGGCCGAGCACACCAGCACCCCCAGGCACGACTTCTTCAGAATGCTCACGTTGTGGTTGTTGGTGTTGCGCATCGCCCAGCCCGACGCGTGCCTCCGCGCCTCCTCGCAATCCGCCTCGTACACCCTGCGCACGTGCCCGTCCGCCCACTCGCACCACGCGTCGTACTCCACCACCTATTGTATTATACAATCGATATTATTCTCAAAATGATCGAAAAATGCTCAATTCGCGTACAACTAATCGCGCATATTATAGAATAACCAGCACATACCCGCGGCACGTTCGAGTCGTTTATGTCCCACTCTTGGTGCGGGTGCTGCTGTTGCTGGCTCCCAGCGACATTTGCTGTCATCGTCGGCGAGCCTACGCGACTCCTGTTGGTCAACCAATCCAATTATTCTCGAGTCATTTAATTTCGATATTTCACAACAATAACTCTTATTCTCCCTACTTGATCGGAGATTCAAATTTTTCATGGCATTTCTCTCTCGTAGTACATTATTACGATACAAGAAGAAAAAGCGCGAGGTACAATTTCATCGCGGGCCATCGGAACCATACATATACAAACTGCCGCGGACAACCGTGCATTTCACGATGAACGAGATAAAGGCCCAATTTATAGCACGTTCCGTTCGTACTTTGCGTTACATACTGATGGGTATCCGTGCGTGTGTGGTCCTCGCCGCGAATTCGCTCATACTATTTCTTCTTCCTTCTTTCTCTTCCTCGAGCTATAAGCCCCGCAAGGCTCTCTTTTTCTACTCGAGTCCCTTTTTCACAGTCAAAATCAATTCTTCCATTTATAAGTACGATAATAATCCAATTTTTGCCATTCCCATTAAACCAAGCCTCTACTCTCATTATCATTTTCTAATTCGTTAAAACAAAAACTCAATTCAAGTATTATTTGTCCAAAACGGTCGTAGGGCAATTATTGTACTTGGGAGGGACGTGTGTCATTATAAAGTTGTCTCAAGGAATGAAAAGCGATGGCAGGTATATAAAATATCAGCGTTGGAGATGCGCGCGAGATGTGTCACGCCGAGGTGTCCGATTGAAAAATGTGCGCGCGTGGCGCGACTCGTACGACCATAGATTAAAAGTTGCGTTCGCGGTTTTGTATCCAGGAAGAAGAAGAAGGAAAAGGAGAGGACGAAGAAGAAGAAGAGAAGGAGAAAAAAATATCAGGGGATATCTCGCACCTCTGCAGCTGCGCCTTGGCCTTTGGATACCATTTGGATACCCATCTCTTGGATACGCAACTCTACTACGTTGACCAGCCGACAAACCGTGGGGCAACTCACTCTCCAATAAAAAGGGATCCGCGTGAACCAAAGCCAACTGTGCCATCCGATTACCGTAAAACATTCTCATACAACTTCCCTAGTCACTTTGATTCTTATAAAAATGTTATTTTTTGCAGACATTCTCATACACATTTTTTCAAATAAGTTTTTGTTGTATAGCAAATTAATTCAAGCACATTTACATTGAAAAAAAAAAACTTGTAAAAATTGAAAATATTTCATAAAAATATCAGAGTTTATAAAAAATGTACGGAGCTCAAATACTTTGTCAATAGTAGAAAAAGTTTGTGAGATTCTTATACAAATTTTGTTTTGTTTTATAAGAATGTAAATCACTAAGGTTTTTACTGAAAGGACATCAATTAATATAGGAAATTGATTCATGTGGAATTTTTCGACGGAGCGTTTTGCAATTTTTAAACAGAATCCTGACATAAAGAAACTTGAAAATGTGCTAAAGAATTTTTAAACTCGAGTTATACCACAGTAGTGAAACTGAAAGAAATGTTTGCATAATATTACAATCTTTGTAGAATTCCTTAACAACGCGTTTAACAGTTTTCACAAGTTTTACATTCCGTAATTAATATTTATGTTACGAAAAAAAAAAAAAAAAAAAAACATATTTCAACATAATTTCTGTAAATTCAACGCGGTTTTTTCTACTCGTGTAAAGATAATGATGATTGGCGAAATTGTCTTTATTCAGTAAAAGGCGAATGATGCATTGATTGGTCGCAAAAGGCCGAAAAATGAATCAGGAGCGAAAGGAGATGCAATAAGAGGAGTAGGAAGAAGAAAGACTCTCGAGGACGAAACAAAAAAATGAGTAGGGAAAGAGAAGAAAGAGGAAGAGTTAGCAGCGGTGAATAATTATTCGGATGGGTGATAAAGTCATCGCCTTTGGTATAGCGGGTAAGATGATACATGATACATGAATCGGTCACCAGCGATGCCGAGGCGAGATTGCGGAAGAGCCGACTGAGAATTACGAAAGCCTGGAAAAGTAACGAGGAAAACGAGAGGCTTCTTCAATACTACAATGAATATACAATATCGTAACATTGGGAGTATTGTAAATAAAAGAAAATGAATGTTGCCGCTCTACATTTCGTAAATTTTATATTCTTCGTTAGTGAGTAAGTTAAGCTGTGAAAGTTGAACAAATTTTTGATGCACTATTGAGAGAAGCAGCGGCTTTTTCGTAAGCATTTTTCCAATCGAAAGTCTCAGTAGTTTGGAAAGAAATGAAGGTACATAAAATTGATGGAGGAGGAGAGTTTGAGGGCAGATGAATAAATAAAGAGTAGGCGTGACACGAGGTGATAGGTTGAATATGTCGATTCTCGATGGTAATATAATGATGTGTGTGTAAACGCGATTACGGGATTGATACAACAACGAGATTGAGAGCTATTCGCGTCGCGATTATCCAATAGCTGCGCGAGTGGTATGTGCCGTGATAACGCCCACGCGCCAATCAGAATAAGCTATGCTAAAGCTTAGAACGCCCATTGATTAGAGACACCATCGCCTTTATCAAAAACAAAGCCTCGAGCTGCTTTCAATCCATTTCAAACAGCCAGCTGCCTTTTTTTTCAACATTTTTCTGGCCACACGCGAGTACCACCACATTTGCACGAATACCACATTTCCGTGTCCGAAAGCTTGCAACTGGAATAATACAGCATGCACTGTAAAAAAAACTTGCCATACATTGTAGCAAGTTTTTATCCTACACATGAATCGACAACTTTCTATACTTTTTTATATAATTTCCAAACATGTGTAGAATTTCTCTTATTCATATACAGAATTTTTCAGAACAGTAGGGAAAGAGTGACATACGTGCATAGGAAATTTTCCATACTCTTCAAATTTCCATACTCAAGTATTGAAAAATTTTCCGTTATTTTTTACAAGGTATGGCGTAATGCATTGAAAATGTCGGCCATGTTTTTTTTTCCTAAGCTTTCGAGTCGTTTGACTCGTCATTTTTAAGAAATTTTTTTCCTGTCTTGAAATTATTATTTTAAACGAGTTGTTGAACGTTTTGGTCGGTTCAACAGTGTGTTAACTGCTTTCTTATCTTCAATCTAATTTGTATGTCACGCACTGTCGAGGCTTTCACATATTTCAATCCTCGTTTCGTGTATTGAATGCCTTGTGACAAGTATTAAAAGTCCAAAACTAAGTGTTTCATGGATTACAAATTTCCGAGTGTAAAAATATTTCAACTCTGAATATAACGAAATTCCTTTTGCTGTGTCAATGTAATTGCACGCCAAGAAAACTGCATGTTTTTCACAGCTCAATATAAAGGGTAAAATTTTCCCCAACTACGACATTCGTGGTCAGAACGATTGATATAAAAATTACAAATTCGAACATGATTGTACGAAACATGAATACAGTTGATGCAAATTTGACTTTTTATATGATTGTGACAATCGTCTTTTTTTTTTTTTCAAGTAAACGCAAAAGTGTAGTTTTCAAAATGAGTTAGTAACGTTTTAAAATTTAAAAACACTATTGATTTCCGGGAGTAAATTTCGCTGATATAGATTGTATTAGTAGATTCGACATTTAAAGTTTATTTTCAATTCCTTCACAATCATGCTTAATTTTTATTTGACTTGAATTTTCGTATAATTGTAAAATTATGGTCTACTAACAAGACAGTTTTGGTTTATGATTTCAAGACAATTCTTCTGCAGTGTTTTGGAAAGATAAAAAAATTGCAAACAACAATGTTTTGGGGAAATGATGATAAGCTATTATTCTGATGACTGTATGAGTATTTCAAATAACCAACAGCAATAAGAAATGATAGATTCCAGAGTTGAATCAATCGAGGCGTGAAAGATGATGATTCGAAGATGTACTTACAATACCACCATAGTTGAAGGTGCTTGATAAATGTTGAAGAAATGGTAGTAGATGTAATAAATATATCACAGCGTCATCGACTCGATGATTCCTCAAATTGCTTGGGATGAGACTTTATCACAGTTGGGCGTAATCACTGCACTGGAATGTCGATGATGGCATCATTGACAACGCACTCGTGCACTTTGGCTTGAGGAAACGTTGTGAAGCTACAACCGACACGATATTATGTAAGAGGGACGGAAAATTCTTGTCGTTACTTTATTTAGGTGTAAGAGGTGCGAATTTCGAGTCGTCGCGCGCGTTTCGAATGATTGTGTAGGAGCGTAATGGCATCGCGTGGCAACTATCGCGGAGCCGGTCCGAGGACTAAAGTCTGCCGCTGCTTCTCGGGGACTTTGAGAGAAAAAAAGTAGCGTGTACTTGGGCAGGAGCTGGCAGCGCTGCTGCTGTCCCTCTTTATTCAAAGGGGACGTCAACTTTTGCCAGTCCAAGCCCATAATACGTAGCTATAGCAGTTTCACACACAGGCTATAGGTAGAGAAGTGAACGCCTTCAGGAGTGGCCAGGAACAGCCAATCGCGCACCACGCGAAACCCCACGCTCTTTTGCCACCAGTAGCAGCGACCCGCTAAGCAGCTACTGTTGTTATTTGCCACACTCCGTATTCACTCACCTTTAACAGGCACCATCATCATACAATCACCAAAAATCATTCGTATGCTTTAAATGATAAATATCTCCCACTCAGAGAAACCTATTCAAAAATTACTTAATAGTCATGTACTATTTAAAATATAAGACATGCATTCTTTTGGCTCAAGTAGAATGTTACTTATTTTTTTTTTCTCTCTCTCTCTTTTTTACAGTCATGATTGATTTATTTCTACATCAAGTATTATGCATATATCCATGCCTTGTAAAAAAATAATTTTATTTCACTCAATAAAACTAAAGAATATTTTCGTAATTTTTATTTATAGAAAATGATGATTATGCGGTTTAATACAGAGTGTCGCTCTTGAAATTTCAGCCGTGTCCAATTTACCCATTCACCCATGTAGATGAAATCTCAACTGACTGAAATTTCAAGAGCGACACTCTGTATTTTTTCTTATACAAACATTTACAGGAAATATGGCGAAAAATGAATGTATGAAGAAAAGTATTAAACATTTTCCACACACTGATTCTCATGTAAATATAGTGATTTTTCACTTATTATTTTAGTACATGTGCTAATTAATGATGTGACTTGCTGCTTTTCACATTTTTTCTCATTTTAACTTACGTAGGGGAGACCGGGACATTTCGGGACACGGGGCATTCCGGGACAGTGCAAGTAAGTAACAAATACAACATTGGGAAAATTCGAAAAAATTATCTTATGTTGCTCACCAGGCAATTTCTTTACCAACGGAGTTTGGTCGATTTCACATGTAACCTATTACAAACGGAGGAGTGAATGTGTTTTCCGACACGAAAACGTAAAATTTGAGTTGTGACATTTTCGCGTTTGTTTTTCACCAGGAACTGCGGAACATGAAAACAGGTGAGTAAATTTATTTCGTCTAGGCTTCAGAACATAACGAATATCCTTATTCAAACTGTAGTTTTTCGGTTAAGTCTGTATAGAGCGAAAACCCGAAAAATTCGCGCCGGGGCATTTAGGGACAACTTGGTTTTCCAGTGCGAGATGAATTACAACTGAATATTATTTTGTCAGGAACATGGTGCGCAATTATAAGCGGAAAAAAGATGCAGTGCCAACTGAGCAAATGAAAAAATGAGGGCTTGTCAAGCAGGATAGCGGCTGAAACGTACAAAGTGCCTCGTTCATCTTTACGCCGATTTGTCCAAGCTACGACGGATGCTTTTGTGCAATAATTCAAGTCAATAAAATGTTGAACACAAAATATGCCTCGAAAATATATTTCTCAATTTTAATGACATTTTCTCTGCTTCTAAACCAAGTGTCCCGAAATGCCCCGGTACCCGTCCCTAAATGCCCCGGTACCGGGGCAATTAGGGACGATCTGCAATTTCAACTGTTTAATAAATATTGTTTATAATATCACAAACTGAAAAATCCTGTTTAGAGGGTTCAAGAGAGGAGGGTTCGAGCTTTCAGAAAACATATTTATGCTGTTCAACAAAAACCATGTTAATGAATTCGTAAAAATTCACAATGCAAAAGGTGTCCCGAAATGCCCCGGTCTCCCCTACTGTAATAAGACAAAATGGACAAAATATCGTTTATGATACGGCCCTACTAAAAGCTCATACTAGATTCATTTTAAAAAGAGATGATAAAGATTCGTAAAAATAATGTTGATCATTAATTCAAATCATTTATCATGAGTTTACTGGAGAAAATTTATATGATTCATTAATTGGAAAAAGGTGTAGGAATAAATTTAACTCATTGAAATATATCCTTCAGAACTCTTGGGGTTCTAATCATTTTATGCTTATCAGATATAAATACCACCAAAAATATTATCTCGAACAGTTCTAGAATATCAATTATTGACATTTTCAACTCCAGAATTCAAGGTTATAAAATATATACAAATTCTAGACTTGTGATGAAAAAAGTAACGAATTGCGAATCCTGGAATAGAGTATCCCAAAACCTCAGTTACAAATTCAAGTATGTAATATAAAGTTGAAAGAACTAGGAAAACTCAACTTGAAAATATAACTATCTTAAATTAGAAATAAATTTTTATCATGAGACTTTTCAAAAATAGCAACGAAAACAATTGGTTGAAAATAGTATATTTCTCCGCTAGTGCGGAAAAATTAATTTTCAATGAGTATAAGTGAATATTTGTAGACTGTGGTTATCGAAGCTGATTTTGTTTAGGGAATTCGATAAATTGAGGGAGGGAGAGTAAGTAATGAATGACGAGGTTTGGTGCGAGCCACCTTTCTGGAGAAATATGGAAGAGATGCGCCAAATACCCGCATGAAATACGTACACGTATGTCTATGATAGGTATACCTACAGTACGCGCGACAACGGCTGGCTCGATACGCTTCGATCCAACGCTCGACACGCCATGTACTAGCTACACATTTTACAATCCCACCCATACATGTACATTTTTCGCGTTCAATTCCTCCTCCAAAAGTCCTTGAGTTCCATGTAAAAAGTCGATCAAGAAACAAGTTGTCGTGATCCGCAGTCTTAATTGGACTCTAAAAAATAATCCCAATTTTTCTACATCGAAATATAGACAATTTCTTATGAAATTAAAAATTCTATACATGAATGAGAAAAATTCTATAAATTTATGGGAATTCTAGAAAACAAAGTATGGGAAATTTCCGATTCATGTGTAGGATAAAAACTTCCCATAACGTATGGCAAGTTTTTATTACAGCGTAGACTTTTGAAAATGGTCATTTCTTAGGAAATGGTTGGTTTTGCAAATTTCAAGTCTCGCAAAGGACTCGAGGACATTCAAAATCTTTACATTTCAAATAGCTACATTAACTTTGAAGAAGATTTTTTTTTTGAAGGATCTCATGATTCTGTGGAAATAAAAAAAAGAAAAATAGGATGAAAACTGAATGTCGAGTGGCGGAGGGAGTTTTGGGTGAACGAGCCCGCAAAGGCTCTGTTCTAGTGCAAGGTACGCCCAGTATAGCCGATGATAGTACGTCCCGCGTTAGTGCCAACATGGCGGAAATTGCCGGGTATTTGATCAAAGGGCTAGCACACTCTCGAACGGCCCAACTTTCCCAACTTTGTTTGCGCTAACATTAAAGGCGGCCGGGTAAAATTAGCAGCGATCTGCACACAAGGGAACTTGACGACGACGACGACGAGGAACATTCCTACGATTATTCCTTTCCCCGATATTTGATACTCTCGGGAACATGTTAATCCGTTGCCAATTGCTTTACTCGTAGTACCAACGCGATATTTCCTCTTATTTAACCCAACTTGATCTTTTTATCGCTTCATGAAACTAAATAGCTATTTCAATTTTAAAAGCTGCTAGTATATTAACAATGCTTGACAATAATTTTTCACTCGATTACAGTGAAACTCGAGTTTACAGTAGATGAATTGAAGATTATAGGAAAAATACACAATTAACCAAGAGGTAGTGAGTAATAGGATACTACTAAAAAACCCAGTATACTGAAAGTCACCTCTAGTGATTTTGATTCTTATGAAAAATTGCAACATTTTTATAAGGATCAGAAATTTTCCATAAGAATTCCGTTTCTTTTAAAAGTCGAACTTGTAAAAAAAATTTTCTTATAAAAAAAATTGGAGCCCCGTACATTTTTTATAAACTTGAATTTTTATAACAAATTTTCCAATCTTATGAAAAACTTGTAATTTGCACAAGATTTTTTTTATATTTAAATTCGCTCTCGTTAATTTTATATTAAAAATAAAATTTTATAAGTATCCAAACCACATTGTAAAAAAAAACTTGCCATACATTATGGGAAGTTTTTATCCTATAGGTACATAAATCGCAAAATTTTCCATACTTTGTTCTATAATTCCCATACATTTATAGAATTCGTTTGATTCATCTATAAAACTTTTCAGAAAAGTATGGGAAAAGATACATACTTGCACATTAGGAAATTTTTCATATTTTTGAAATTCCCCTACAATGTTGGATAATTTCCATACAACATGGGAAAACTTGCATACACGAGTATGAAAAAATTGCACTTTTTTTTACAGTGGCACTAGGGACATAAAATGCGCTACACAAACGTAACTAGCGATTGAGTGAGAGAGAATAAAAAATTGCGTTTGATTTGTGTGAGGGAAGAGCAAGCTTTGCCGCTAGGTGACTTGTAATTGTGACTACTGGTTGAGAAAATGGCTTGTCAGCGAGCACGTGTTTTACAGGCGAGTCAAGGCACGTGCGCTCTGGGCTGATAAGCTTATAGAAGAGTCAACGTTACTTCCTACCACGTGCCCGCGACCACAGGTGTTGCTCACTCTTTCCATAATAGTTATTCGCCTGCTGAAACTTGTCACTATTTTGTAAAGAAATGCAAAGACAGTAAAAAATCAAACCCACAGCAGGCAATTTTTCAATAATTTTTAAGTAATTTTGAAATTTTTCTTGATTCTAACGTGAAGACTCAAACTCTACAATAATTACCAACACCTCGATATTTACACCAACAAATGAAAAAGCAAAATGTTGATTTGCAAGTTTGCGAAATGACGGGGCCCGGAAACAGAGGAAGAATCGCAGCTGTGCCTTTGAAATAACGCAAAAAGGGATGGAATAGAAAAAGCTAGAAGAATTCCAGGTGAGAAAAAAAGGAAGGCTTTATATTATAATAATAATAGTAATAATAACAATAATAACAATAATAATAACAATAATAATAATAATAATAATAATAATAATAATAATAATAATAATAATAATAATAATAAGCGGGAAATAAAAACGCAATAGCCGTCTAGAGAAAGGCGAGACGCGGCGGCGTAGAGAGATAGGAGATTAGCGGACGGGTCTTTATTGTGGGTTTTTTGCAGATAGAGTCCGATTCGCATTTTATTGCAGCAGCAGGATATAGAAAAAAAAGAAAAAAAAGTGGCTTTGGCGCCTACTGTAACAGTGAAAGAGATGGAGCGAGACGATAAGTCGAGAGATAGTGTCAAAGGCAGGGTCGATGATGATTGTTTGAGCAGCGAGCGATGGCACGCCATTCGTACGATTCGTGCACGTATTCACAACAGCGCGTGCTATCGAATGCTCGCTATCTCCTCGTTAACTATTGCATCGTACTGCAGCATATAGCTTTGATCCGCGAGTACTCTCACTGGCACGGCAAACACTCCCTCCTCTCTTCCTCTCCTGCTGCCGCCACTGATTGCCTCCATTCCTATCCTCAAACCCTCTTTTACTGCTTGTTGAAACAGCTTCCGAATCCCATCTACTACTTGTTGTATATCATATTATCAACCTAGACTTTTATTCCCCATCACTCCAACTACACGCGCCACAATCTCCAACACTTTTTTCATCTTTCTTGATTTTCGTAGCACACTTTTATCATCCCTGGTTATTATTCATAAATAAAAGTATTGTGAAAAGAGTAGGCCACAATAAAAGTGGAGATTGTGGGGTTTTGAGAGTTGCAGGTGAGAGAATCGAAAACGGATGAAACGAATAATATGTATGGACGTGAGGTACAAGTCTCGTCTACATTATACACTCGTCAAGCACGCGACAAGAATACTGCTTATGCTGATGAGAAAGCAGATGCTCACTGAGAAGCGGAAAGCGCGTGGCGACATTATTTATCTTTTTCTACATTTTTTTCAAACTCGGCTTCTCCTTATCTGCTGCGTGTATCACTCTCCCACAAGCTTGACGAATGCCTCATTTCGATTATTCTACTATTGTTTACCTTCCCAAAACCAACGGCCCCAAGAATTACATCAAGTAGAACAAAATGTTTCCCATTTACAGATTCCACAACAATTTTAAATTTATATAATTAAATAACGAAGCTTACCTTTTTTTCCATCGTTGTTGAGATTTCCCGGAATCCAATGGGAGCTTGAAAAATCCTTGACGAATTTGAAACGCTAAAAAAATGAGTGTCATGAAAATTCTCGTGGTTAAAAAAAAATGGTCGAATGCACAACCCTTTGGTTTATATTGGCATCAGCTTGATATATAATAATAAAATCCCTTGAGCCGGATTACGCTCATAGAAATAGCCACAGTTGTTCCTAATTGACTCTCAATTGTTGAGATGAATCCTTTTTCCACGTTATTTCCTCGACAGCGCCTTTCCGATTGACCATGACATTCACATACAAATCTCCAACCCTTTCTTTTATTCCACGCTCTTCACCTTGTTGACTCGGCTTGAAAACCAACTCCAATTGTTGCTTTTTCATATTCTTTTCCTGTTCCCTGCCAAACATAGCTTTCATACCTTATTATCGCTATTTAACCGCCTATACTGCCAACAATGCTTGTCATTCACAATCTGGAATTTTTCGCACATTGAGAATCGTCCGACTTTCATGGATAAACAAATAATGTAAATAATGAAAACCTAACACTCGAAATGTTGGTTTTAAATGTTGGTTTTAATTTTTCTGACTTGAAATTGAAAAATGAGTATAATTGAGATTTCACATCAAGTTTTCGAATGTAGATTTGACAAAACGTAGGGTGAAATGAAGATAACGGAAAGGAATAATGACTGCTGATATTGGGGACAAAAGGTTGTATATGATAAAGGTAGTTATTCGATATAGCGTTTGTAACTTGAGGGTTGGGCGTAGAATACGGGTATCGTAATACATTGGAAATATCGGAATATACGCGCCGTGTTGTATTATCATAATCACTCGCGCAACTGTACTTGATCCGAGTGAAAAGTCAGCAAGACGTCGTTAAATAGTCCCCTATCATAATTTTTTTTTTCTTTTCCCCAAAAGCAACGAGTTTTTGAGTAGAATTCTTTGACCAATTTAAATCACTTTAACCGACTACAATCTCCTCTATCAATCCTACTAAACTTATATCAAATAAGGCCCAATAATTGCTTTTGATGCGATCGCAATAGCTTCAGCTGAGGATTATATTACATTACACTCAAGTGGAATTTTTAGCTCTTGATTAAAAAAGGACTCACTGCGTCCTTACGTTTTAGCGTTTATAGATATGAGCATTTTTTTTGCGGTATCTCCACGTTTTTAGATATACCATCAGATAGGTATTTAAAGTTGCTGTCTTATTCCTCACAACATGGACAAATTTTTCAAATCATCAAAAATTGAAATATCAACCCTAGTGATTTTGATTTTTATAAAAATGGCAAAATTTTTATAAGAAAGAAAAATTTCTTATGTGTATTCCGTTTTCTATAAAATCAACCTTATGTAACATTCTCATAAAGACCTTATGAAATAATTTTTTTTTTTTTCAAAATCAGTGACACTTTTATAAAAAATATCAAACCTTTTATAAGAAAATACTTGAGCCCCGTATATTTTTTATAAATTGTGGGATTTTTATAAGAATCATTTTACTTCAATTTTAAAACTTTATTAAAAATATAAAATTAATAATATGAGACATAAATATTTCATGAGATTTTTGAAAAAAATCATATTTAAAGAATATTAACACTGAAACGAAGAATAAAAGTAACTCTAGAAATATAGTCATCAACTGAAACTAACTGAAAAGTTTTAAAGGAAAGGTTTTTAAAAAACTTGTTTAAGTGAAAAAAATTCTTATGAAACAAATTAAAAGAAAAAATTGTTTTGGTAAGAACTTGTATAAGAAATAAAATTTTATAAAAAAAAAACTTTTCTCGTGTTGTTTTTATGAGGTTTTTATAAGAATCAGAATCACTAGGGAAAAAATATGTTAAAAAAAATAAGTTCTTTTTTATTAATTGCATAATTTAGACTTGCGTTCGCGCTTACATTAAAAAAAGCTGAGGAATGGAGAGTTTGAAAATTGTAAAAAACTCTTAATGGTGCTTAATTTGTGGGGAAGATTTGAGTGGGCCCTGATTGTCGAAATGAAGAATAATTGGTTTTTACGATTGGACTGGTCGCTAGTCATAATAATAGATAAACGTGCTCAGCTGAGAATTGACCGACTTGATTGCCGATCGATTATTCAAAAGGCTCGTAAAGAGGTTGTCAAACGATCATCATCATCCCCTATTATGTCCATTATATAACGTCATCCCTCGGTTGACTGCTTTTCAAGCGCGTGTGAAACTAACCCGGCCAAGGAGATTCCCAAGATGGAGGGAGGGAAATCATAATTCACCTTGAATGACGAGTCACGTCACGCTCCTTTATCGCAAAGTACACCCGCAACAGCTCTCCCAAAAAACACCCATGCATCTTTCCCAATTTTCCCATTCACAAAACGCGCATAAACATTTACATCTCGAGATACACAGTCACTGATTCACAAGCAAATCACTCAAGAATTATTTATTATTGCATGAGAAATGGCTGTCAAATATGAAAGTGGATGTAAAGTAATATAATAATCTGTAAAATAAAGGGCCTTTGCCGCGCATAAGCTCTGGAGCAGCAGCGACGAGTAGTACGTAGTTAATGGCCGGCTAATCTTGGCTTCGGGCGCGATAAGCATCTCCTACTACTGATGCTTGACTTTGTGTCCCAATTCATCGTAGCGCAGAGCGTTATTATTACATGGACGGGGATGCGTTTTCGCGAATCTCTGCAAGCAAAGCGGAAGCCCTTTGTGGCCTTTTGTACATGTAGTTAATACACCTGCACATATATCTACGCCCAACCAACCCCCTATATGTATATAATAATAGTCCCATGTGTGTATAATAACGACCAAGACGACGGACGAGAAAGACGAAACAATGGACGGACCGAGCGCGCCCCCGGAGCAGTGTGTTTATGACACCGACAACAAGATAAACAGATCAACAGAGATCCCGCCATACGCTTATACACGTTATAATACAACATCCATTTGATCCTGCTAATCCCGAATCCAGCCTTAATCTACGCAAGATTACGTTTTTCAAACTGGCTTTCAATCCTTCTCAACTTGCTTCACATTTTTTTCCATAAATTTATAAAACATCAATTTCTCATCAGGTGTACATAAAAAAATACACTAGCTGTATTTCTTCAAGTCAGGTCAGATTATACCCGCATGAGCTGGTAATATTTTGAATAAATCTACACTGTAAAAAAAACTTTCCATGCATTACAGCAAGTTTTTATCCCATACACGAATAGAAAATTTTCCATAATTTGGAACATGGGAAACATTCCATACACAAGTATGGAAAAATTGCAATTTTTTTCTACAATGTACGTCCATCTCATTTTCTCACACATCTTTCAAAATACTTGAAATTTCTAGAATTCTAGAAATCCATAATATAGCAATCTACCAATAAATTAAAAATGTCAAACAATACTTAAAACTCAAAATCCTTATAAATTTCAATACTTTAGCACTGTATTCTAGAAACCTGTAGAAAGAATCATAGAATTCAAAGAAATGTATAAAAATACCAAGAAATACAGAAATTTCAGAAATTCCTGCTATACTTGAAAAAAAAATATTTCCCTTGGGATTTTATGAATTTTAATTTTCTACGATTTCCTTCTTAATGCCTGCAATTAATTATAAAATCAGTATACCTTACACCTTTTATTTCAAACCTTGCCACTATTAATTTTTAAAAATTTTCAGGTTTAACTATATTCTTACGGTATTTCTGCAAACTTCTCCAAGAGTTTGAATTTTTCCGTTAAAGAATCCCAATGAGCGCAAACTTGACCAATATAAATGGCATATTTAACGTTTAAGCTTAATGATGTAACCCGAAAATTTGCAGGTTGAGATTCTCAAATTTGATACTGTAGTCTGTGCTGATATAATTTTCATTTCAGCCAGGAATGTTCTATCTATGATAAATAGACATGACAATATTTTACGTTAAAAAACTGTATATTTCGGTGTCTCAATGTTGACGAAATTTCAATTCGCTAAATTGTAATTTTTCCATTTTCCTACGAGTCATTGCAATTTCGAGTGCCAAATTTCTGCAACTGTAAAATTTCCATAATTAATAAACTCAATTTTCAATCTCATTATCAAGTTAAGAAATATACAGGGTAAAATGTAATTACCTCGAATACCAAAAACCATAGATTCCTTATAAAATTCTAGTACGATTTTCCTTTAACCACTTTCAACAAAACTCAAAGTCAATCAAGGTTATTCAAGTTTTCAATGTAAACAATAAACGCGCTTTCATGAGGAGTGGGGATAAAAATCAGGTACCAAAATTTACCGAAATTTTCTGCATATTTTTCAGAGTCCAAAAATCCTTTGCCACTTTTCGCAAAACTCAAAATGAAAAAAGACATTCAAGTTTGAAATGTGATTGATTTTTATTTTGAGTTTTGCAAAAAGTGGCAAAGGACTTTTCGACTAGGGAAAATATGAAAAAAATTTGTGTAGAGTTTGGCGAGTGGTTTTTATCTCTTTTTGTCGAAAAAATTGATTTGGAGTTTTGTAAAAAGTGGTAAAGGGAAAATCGTCTTGGAATTTTCTAAGAAATCCGTGGTTCCCGGTATTGAAATTTGTGGTATTATTAAATTTCACCCTGTACTACAGGATAGCGCTCGATTCAAGAAATGCAAAATTTTCATTCTCTCAATAAATCTGGAAGAGAGTAATGAGGAAAATGAGGAGATTGGCGGATTTGATGCAACGTGGATTGAACTAAAAAAACAATAAAAAGAGCGGAGGTGCTGCTTGCCTCGGTATGTGGAAGAGCTTGGAATAAAGCGCTCGTCGGCTGGGACGAGTTGTTAAAGTGCTCTGGACAAACGAATCTACGGGGAATCTTCCCACACCAATCAAGAATCATGGGGCGCTCACCCCTCCAAACATACGTTTCCTATAAAGCTTCCCTTCTTTGCCCGTGTAACCACATTTTGCTCTTTGTCACACTTGGCTCCTTTTATTATTATCTCTGTCTCTGCTGCCTGCCTGCCTGCCTGCCTGCCACCCTTCTTCTCTCAATTGTATATACTATACGCGTATAATATGCGTGTGTACGTACCAGTCCAGTGCGTCGTTGTTATCTACCCCCTACTATTAACAACAATAGTAATGGCGGGGCGCTTCGCATTCAGCAGTAGTCGCTTAAGCCTACTCCTACGATCTAAATACCAAAAGGACTAATTCCCCGCTTCATTGCCACTGCCGGCATTCGCTTCTCTAGAGGTCAGGTAAAAACGCGTTTTCTCCTATATTCAATAATCATGGACTCGCCATTTCCTCATTTGTGTCGATTCAAGCCTCGTCATTTGCATTCAAGTAGTCCCCGAGATTTATCGACGTGTTTTCACGGCCCCCCTCTGAAATAATAATACCGACGCAGAATTAGCCGAGATCCTATCTACAAATATTGCTCGTGTCGGATATTTTTTTCTTTTTTTTTCTCAATTCACACAAAAGAAAAACATGTATCATGGAATCGAATAAATATTAAATGTTTGTGGAAACGATTGTCGAATAGAGAAGACAATAACTAGCGATGAGTAGGTAAACTAAGCTCAGCAGCACCATATGCCGGCCAATTGTCAATTGCAACCCCCTACGGAGAAAAAATGAAGAAAGAATCGAGCAAGCGTGGAGAATGTATGCACCGCCAGTGCTAATTTACTTAACTACCGTGTCGATTACAGTTATTATCACACATTTTATGTGAGCAATTTGCATCAGTTTAAGAGCCTACCTAAATTGCGCCAGTGGCGCGGCCTCCTCCCTGTTTTCGCTCCTTTCAGCTTCCCTTTTTTTCTTCTCTCCTCTCCTCTCGTCTCGACGACACCTTGTTCTTATTCGTGAAAAATTCAAGTGCACCATACATAATAATGCTAAGGTTTTTTCTTCTCCTTTCAATCTCTCTCGTCAGTCCCTCGACAATGCTCGAAGGCGTCCAAGGAAAACAATGCATCGCTACACAATCATTTTTATTCGTCATTTGCAGCTTCAATTGAATTGAAAATTCAATAACAAGATTATTAAATAATATCAGTAAATTCTCCCACCATTACTTTACAGCAGTGCATGAAAAAATTCGTTCATGTATTGTAATTAAATAAACAGTCATGGGTATGTGTGAAAAAAAAACTCTTGGCTCCAAACAGAATATTACTTATTTTTATTTTCGTATTTAACAAACGTGATTGATTTATTTCTACATAAATTATTATACATATCCATTCCTTGTAAAAAAAAAAAAAGTTCATTTCATTTTATAAAACTAAAGAATATTTTTTTAATATTTTGTGATTCACAAGTGCACAGTTAAGTAAAAAAATTAAATATAAATAATGTAACATTTAGTGAAAAAAAATTCAAGAAGAACAGTAACATTTTCCACTGAAACCTAGAATTTTATTATGTCAATTTTTTTATTTTACATACATTACTGTTTTACTTAAAGTAAAAAATATTTTTGTAATTTTATACATGAAAAATTATAAATATGATTGAATTTTTCAAAAGAGCACAATTACGTGAAAAAAAGGAATATTTTCCACTGAGGCCTAGAATTTTTTGATGTCATTTTTTATATTCTTTTACACATGATAGTTTTTTCTGGAATTGTTCAATTCGCAACAAATATTAAACTATGATGAAATAAGCGATAGAAATTGTCTAAAATTCATCTTGAGGCGAATATGAGGCGATTGAAAAAAATTATTATTTTCAATAGTTTGCTAATAATCGGTAACACCAAAAGCTTACTAATTCTTATTGATATATCTTCTTACTCGTATTACGTATTATTTACGATGCGCACATAGGTGTAATATACAAATGTGTATATCGTGTGTTGCGTTTAACGCGGTAAATTTAACGCGCTCGCGGACGTGCTGCAGTTACTCCTCCTTACATGCATTATTGTTGTGGCTGATGCTGCCGCGTAATTTACCTTGCAATCAAGATGATGTAATGACGGGTATAGTCATGCACCTCCTCGCAGCATCGCGTGTCGCGGCTCGAGAAAAAAGGATTCACTTGCCCCTCGGCAAACAAACAAACACAATGCATGGAAAGTGGCAGCTATTTTTATACTCATTGTTAGGTGCTTTCTGGGCCACTTACCTACAACACGTACTTGACAGTATTTTTTCACCAATGCTGTACGTGAAATTATCAAAGTCGAAACGTTTTTTTATTTATTATTATTTTAATCAGCTTCTACTGAAACGTCTCTCAAGAATTTCAACAAATATTTCCCAAGTTGGCTTGAATAGTAGTATAATGCGCGAGTTGGAAGGTTTCGAGCTACCGCTATTAGATTGAAAGATGGATGCGATAGTTGGCGAGGAAATTGATGGGGCCGATTAGCGTGATAGGGAAAGTAAGCGGTGAATAATCGGCGATTACACATTTATACGTAAAAGAAAGGAAAAAAATTCGAGTGTTGGAGAGGAACGAGTAAGGGAGGGAAGTGCAGCATGAGGGGTGGCGTCAGCAGACCAGGGCGACCGAGCGTGAAGACAATAATTCCACGAAAAAACGCGATGCTCGTGGTGCATCTCCCGCGAACAGTTGCGGAATGAATCCAACAAATTTGCATTCGTAATTGAGGCGATTATGTCTTCGCACAACTGGTGTTACTAGAGCGCCCTTTTCAACATTGTACATTCAATTTACATTTACCGCTATGCAACAGCGCACATTGCAGTCTCTACACTATTTTATAGGAATGCCATCAAAAGTCCTCTTACAATTTTCCCTCAGAAATGAAAATCAAATTTTCATTTTTCGTATTCATTTCAGCTTGTCTTAGACTTGAAAATATGTAGTTATTAACGCTTTTTCGCGTTTTACAGGTGAAGCTCGAATTGATTTAACCTTTTTTCATCTTCATTCATATTCGAAATTGTAGAATCAGTTGGAATCATTGGGATTGTCTATACAATTTTCCAATAAATTTCCTAGCCTTGGCACTTGAAGTATAAAAAATTTTGCAGTATCTTCGTTTTATTGTTAAAATTAGTTTTATTATTGAATTACCATTTCGAAGAAAAATCATTCACCTTAAATCAATCGTTTCGAATTTTCGTTCTTTATAATAATTTCCGGCGATTTTTTTATTTGAATTCTCTACAAAATCAAAGTAAAAAAAAGGCAATAATTTTTCGGAAAAATGCAATTTGAGATTCTGATATTTTAGATACAGGAGTTTTGAAAATTTTGCATATTTTGAAACACAATATTCGAATGGCTGTATTCCTATAAAAAATTATGATTTTTTTTCTCATCATTCAAATTCAGTGTTTTTCATTCGTAAATTTTAGATGAAACCTTTTTCTCCAATTTACTGCATGGTAAAATAAATAAAAAAAAAACAAAAACTGAGCAATAAATCGGGTACAGTTCAACTAATAAAAAATAATAATTAATAAATTAATGAAATTGTGAAAAAAGGTCGTTTTGAAATAATGCTACAAAATTTATTAAAGTGTATATTGAGTATATTGCAAAATTAGAGAACACAGTTCTTTTTTTTTTGAAGATAAAATACCCATCACATCAATTCGCAACTGTGAAGGCGAAAAAAGTAACCAATGATTTTCAACACTATTTCCATCTTCAAACTGCGAACAAGTTGAAATGGAAGATGAAATTTCATCTCAGGTACGTAGAGTTTCGATATTACTATACAAAATTGTTTCAATTTTGGTTCCCATCGGTCATGATTGACAATACAATCAATACTTTTAGCAGCCTTCGAAAATCGGAGTAATACAAGATTGTCGTTCCAAGCGAATTTTCTTTTCTCATGAGTAATTGATGCTCGGTAAAAGCACAAAAACACTGAGTACGGCAGAGAGCTATTGCTGCGGCACAAGGGAAATGCATTGTAGGTAGTCGAGTTTCGCGCTGCGTCGCAATTTCTGCGCGAGTTGTTTTCGTCGAGTTTTGCGTGTACTGAGAACAACTTGAGGAAAGAAGAGGGAGGGAGAGAGAGAGTAATGGTGCATCAATAGAAAGATGATCTCGTGCGTTGAAAAGGGGTAGAGCACCTTTTATGTTGTGCACGGGGAAAAAGCGCGCACGTTTATGACGCTCGTTCGCCAAGACGACATCGCTGTCGCAGCTATCGAGGACGTGCCGCGGCCGCTTTATTTTGCCGCTTCTCGCTTATTCTCAAATTACCGCCTCCGTGTGTGGCTCCGGCGCTTCTTCTTTCACCTCTTCTTACTCGACGAATCCTTCAACAAATTCTATACTCTCCCTTTCATAGGCAAAATACGTGATTCACAGCTTCCCCCATTTCTTATTATTGCGTCATTATTATTTGAATCGCCCACCAAATACCATCAGAGCCAATCAACATTTCACGAGCATTCATAGATTGGTGATTTTTCACGGCAAAAATAATAATAATTACTAAGCATCAGAGGTGCCGGTTATTAGTAATAATCGCTGGCCGCGCGTGCTTTACATTTATGCACGACGGCAACAGACAGGTGAAAACGCCGTGCTGCTAATATTGATAACGATTAAAATAAATACGCGGCGATCGTAGCATACGGGCTGATTATCTTGGGCGCACTTTCCACATTATGATAAGTATGCACGTACAGTCTCATAGCATAATAGTATGATAAATTTACACCATTTTCTGTTTTTTTTTACAGTTGCATCTCAAGTTTTTATGTTTGTTTCACTGATTTAATTATATTTTTCTAGTACAATGTACGTACTGTGTAAAAATGGCGAGTACTGTAAGATGAACTGCAAGAGTAGCAACATGGCTGATGTGACAGGTGCTACGTGCATGAGTGCGTGTAATTGCATCTGTCTGTCGCATCTAATAAAAATAGAACGAGACGTAGGACTTGCATTTATTATCATCACCTTTCTTACCTTTCTTTCCGTATGACAATCATTGTTGCTAACGTGTCCCAGACTCGCAGGCGTACATCTGCTCCTTGCGGTTATAAGAATATTGCCATTTTCTTTTCATTTAAAACAAAGTTATACCGTGATTTTTAATTTAGTTGATACGGTTTAGAAAATGGCGATGAGAGAGTTGTTTAATAAATAATAATTGAGTACGAGACTTGCGAGTTGGTAAAAATAAGCCCCAACGCTACTACGATTAGCTTGGACGCGATTCTAAATAGCGGCTTTATAGCGCCAGACGGGCGTAATTCGTTTGATAAATCCATTAGTCATGGCAAAGTGGATTACATCAATTATAATAAGCCAAAAAGACGAGCGTAGCGCGCGTCATCTAGACTACCGCGTGTAGTTCGAGTGGTGGTGTGATGCGTGACAACAGCTATTATTTCGCAAGTTCCCATGTAACCTTCATTCTTACACTCCACCGCGCCGAGTATTTTTCGAAACTCCTTTTCTTCATTTTCAACTCTGCGCGTAACTTTATCTACTTGATAATTAGTTAAAAAACACTCATTGTTTCAAATATTTCAACGCAGTTTCAAGTGCTATTCATGAAATTTGTTCGACCCCTGAAATTGTATCCTGCGTCCGCCACTCAATACACAAATTTCGAAATTGATTCTCAATCATTCTTGTAGAATCGAGAACTGGAAAAGCGGAAGAGGCATCCTATACTCTGTTATAATGGGATGGTTCGAGTTGAATGGAAAATATAATATTATAGAGAGGGGAGAGGGGGCGATAAAAATGGCAATAATGATGGCCATCGGGGAGAGATTGAAAGCAAAAAAAGATGACGTATACTAGTGTAGACAAGACGGGGGATAAAGGGGGGTAAAAGGCCGCGCGGCGTTTTGCGGTTTTTTCATTTTGGCACGCGCACGCGTGCATGCTCGGTGCCCCAGGTAAGCGGATACCCCACAAAGCTCTTTATTATGTGAAATTCAATGCCCGCTAAATGCTACAACAGGCCCTGCACCGCAGTTGCTAGAACCACTCTACAACGCGCCAACCCATGATATATATACCATCATACGACACTTATTAAATCTACATAATCAACGAAACCTTTTTCTATGGAATGATTTTCCACCCAACTGAAAATGATTCAGGAAAGAGACTGTAAAAAAAAATTTTTTAAAAATAGAATTGAAAACCTTAAGTGAAATAAATGTTATCGAAAAACCTCATGTTTGAAATTGCATCATTTATACGAGACGTGAAAGAAGTGATGAAAGCTTATTCCATATAAAAGTTATAGCAACTGTAGAGAAAAATGTTCTTGTTTAAACAGAGCCGGATTAAAGAATTTGGCGCAACAACCGATTATTGAGATTCTCAATTTTTTTCATTTTCTATCTCACAAAGTACCTAAACATGGAGTTTTTAATATTTTGAAACACGTTACTTATTATTCCCCAAATTTTCATCTCGCAACTTTTTTTTGTGTATAGTTGGGAAACGAAACTGAGGACTACATCATTTATTCTTGCTTTAAAATCTACGCATACTCGGAGCATGCTGAATTAAACTGTGGATCGAAATAAAAACTATAATTTAACATGTTGAAGATTGTAGTTGTGGCCCTATTTTGCGGCTTTTCGTAGCCAGAAGCAGGTGCAATTAAGGCCTTATTCGCGTCCGTTTCTTCAAAGACGCTGCTGCTGCTGCTGCTGCTGCTGCTGCTGCTGAGGTAGGTCCTGAGCCAAGTAAACGATTAAATGCTCCGCTGCAGTTGTCACCACAACAGTCATTAAATTTCGATATCATTCGATTTTTTAATAATATACCAATTCCAAACTTCAATTTTAAGTTATTATTCTTTAATTCACAATCAAGTTCCAGTTTCGACAATTTTTTATATTTCGAAATTGAAGAAGAAAATAAAAGTTTTGACAGGTAGAAATAATAATTTGACTTCAACTTAACATTTTGAATCCCACAAGTTTTTAAATTAAAAAAAAAAAGACATTTCAGAAATCTTTTTTCCACACGGAGAGAAATTGTTGGTTCCAGCATTCATTCATTTAGTAAAATATGAGCCCACCAAAGTTTTGGATAGTCAAACCAAAACTTGAGGTATGATAATGAAATAATCGATCATTGCACCATAAGTACCTATCAGTCATAAAAATTTGGTTGTAGTACCCAAAACTTGGGTGGTTTCATATTTTACTAAATCAAGCTGTAACCAAACGATTTTTCCCCGTGTAAAATGAATTGTAAAATGAAGAATTTTTGCAGAATAGCCGATATTCCATGTGAGAATCGAACAAGTTGAGGTATTAGGAAAAATGGGGTTGCGGGTGTTGATAAATGTGGGTCAATAACAAAATGGAAATGATGTATATCCGTGAGGCGCAAAATGTCGAGAACGTGAACAAACTGCAGATACGAAAAAGGACTTTTTATATAGGAGTAGCAAAAGCAAAAGCAGCAGGTGAGAGCATGTTAATGTACCGGATTGTGCATACGTGTCTTTGCAGAGACAGTGGCCGGGACGATTACATTATTATCGAGGAGTCTATTTGCGTCGTCGTCGTCGTCGTCGTCGTCGTCGTCGTCGTCGTCGTCGTCGCTGGCGAGCCTCGTTGTCCTCTATCTATATGTACTACATTGAAGCAGCAACATGCGACGCTTTGCTGATCGCTCATCGCTCCGATGCGAGCTCGCCGAGCGCACGCGTTCAGATTGTCTTGTATTTGTACATTTAAAACACGTCGGAACGCTGAATATGCGGGCTGCTCATTACTACGACCGGCCGCTTATTCTCTCTTGCTGTACTATAGCTAGCTCATGGCACGAGCCAACCCCACTGCTTATTCCTTTTACCTTCTTAACCCTCATACCACAATTATTTTTATTAAATAACACGATAAAAAGTCGACATTTCGACTTCAATTTCAAGCTGAAAATGTTGAAAACCATTCATTTCGACTTTTTTCGCCTTCACAGTTACAAATTCATGTAATGCGTTTTTCGTATATTTTACAATTGCATCTTATAATTTGTTATTTTTTATTATTTGAACCCACCAATTCTTCTTATGTATTTATTTCTTAGTTCTTTTTTTTTTTTTTTTAATTTATTTTACCATCGCAGTAAATTAGATAAAAAATTGTTATCTAAAATTTGTGAATGAGATACAATGAATTCAAATAATGAGACAAAAAAAATCTTGATTTTTCATAGGAATACAGTCAATTGAATATTATGTTACAAAATATACAAAGTTTTCAAAATTACTGTATCTAAAATATTAGAATCTCAGATTGCGTTTTCCTGAAAATGATTGCCTTTGTTTACTTTGATTTTGTCGAAAATTGAAATAAAAAAATCGCCAGAAAAAATTATCTTGATGACTCGAAACAGTTGATTTTCAATTAGTCGATTTGAGGAGAATTTTTCTTCAAAATGTTGATTCAATAATAAAACTATTTTGATAATAAAACCAAGTTACTGCAATATTTTTTATTCTTCAAGTGCCAAGACTAGGAAATTTATTTGAAAATTTCATTGATGATCCCAACGATTTCAACTCATGTTTAATTTCAAATTTTGTCGGTGAAGACGAATGAAGATGAAAAAATAGTAATAACCACATGCTTTCAAGTTGAAATGAAGTTGGAATGAGATAGCTTTCGACTGTAAAACGTATTATACAGCTCTTGAAAAAAAAATCTCATTTCAATTCAGTCAAGTTTATGTCCGAATCTAGAGTTTCAAAATTTTCCAACCATTGCCATTACTATTACTTTAGTAAAAAACACACTGAAAAATTGTCATGAGCACGATACTCTTTGACAATACACTGTACTGTGACGAGAAGAGTTACTTACAGCAGCGAAATATTTCGTTACTGTGACG